>PVJH01004171.1:0-129731 GCA_004026705.1 Nesogale talazaci
CCAGCCCTCAGGCCGCCTCCATCTGAAACTCATCACCAGTTTTGCTGATTCCCAGCCAAAGGCAGGGCCATGCAGGCACACAGCAAGGGGACTTAAGAGACTATCCCTGCTCTGCGTCCTGCTCCTGCTGCTCTACCCCCACGTTCTTCCCCGAAGCCATAGTCAGTCCTGGCCCTTCTGGAACCTGCTCTGTCCTTTCACGTCGCCTCTGTGCCCTTGCATATGCTGTTCCCAATGTCTGCCATGTTCTCCCTTCCAGTTTCTCCGCCTTGCAAACTCCTGCAGTCATATGCAGCCAGCTTGGGTGTAACCTTCTCCGAGGGGCCTCTCTCTCCCTCTCAGCTCTGAGCCCACACCCTCCGCCTTCTGCAGGGTGGACTTGATCATTCATCTCTATGTTACAGGGCCTGGCAAGGAGGGACCCTCCTGGGCAGTGAAGAACCTCCCTCACTGATGTGAGCTGAGCAGGGCCTCTCAGACCAAGAGAAGTCTGGATGTATACCTTTGTTGTGAGGTTCCTCATATATTTGAAAATGAAGAGGTGACAAACAGGATTGCAACAATCAAGCCATATCTTTATATGCTCAACAAGCAAATGCTTCTCACATCAAAATCAGCACAGAACTGTGCTGGTCACAAGAGAATAAACTTTATTAAAATATCATCGCCCCGGGCTGAGCCCCGGTGGTTGTGCGCGGGACTGCGGCCCACTGGGACGGAGGTTCAATTCCAGCAGTGGGGCTGGGCCTCCTACTCCCACCACCGGAGAGCAGTGATGGCCCCTCCCCCCCAAAAAAAATCATCACCTGCAGGGTGCTCCACAGGCGTGGTGGTCTGGCAAAGGGACGCAGCTTGAAGATAAGATATACAAGGAGGGGGCTGAGCCCCGGTGGCTGTAGTGGTTGTGCACGGGACTGCGGCCCACTGGGTTGGAGGGTCAATTCCAGCAGCGGCGCCACAGGAGCAAAGGCTGGGCCTCCTACTCCCACCACCAGAGGGCAGTGATGCCCCCCAAAGAAACAAAAACCAAAAAAAAAAAAAAAAAGATATACAAGGAGGGACTTTGGTCAAATTTGTCAGCAGATCTGACAAAATGTCAAAAGCCTAAACTGGAACCCCAAAGGCTCTCTGGACCCTTTCCCTTCTCTAGTAGTAGGTGCTCACTGCGGGATGATGGGAATAAGGGCAGCTTCACAAGTTGGTGTTTAAAATCCATAAACAGTAAATGATTCCTGAGGAACACTGAAAATCCCAAACAATAGAGCAGGAAGCCATCTCCTCCAGTGATCCCAATCCCTGAGCCCCGCTGAAGACTTGGCCACTGTATTCCCCACCCCCCATTCTCCCCTGTCCTAGGGACTCCAAATGCAGTCAGGCTGGCCATCCACTCTCAGCCTCTCAGCTCCACCCTCTAGAGGGTCCCAGGTGATGAAAGAGCAAAGCACTTACTCAGAGGGTGGCAAGCAGCCAAGCTGGGCTTGGAGAGTCCTCCTGCCCCCAGGCAGGCTTGAGGAATTAAAGAACAAGTAAGAGAAAGAAAAAGCAAGAGGACAAAGAAGGGCTTTAAAGCACTGCAGCAACAGGGGGTGGGGGGTGGGGAGGGAAGAGGCCTAAGAAAAGTTTACAAAGCAATCTGTCAGAGAAGGGATGCCCCGCTGGGATGAGGGGCACAGGCTCTCACCTCGGCCTTATGTCTAGGTAGAAACCTGCTTTACAAAGCCAAAGCCCGAATTGATTCTCCTCCCCGTTGTTCCTAGGAGATTGCTCTTAACCCCTGGCCTGGAGGCTGGTTCTTCACACCAAACGGGCCCACCTTCCAGTTCTCTAGATTTTCAGCAGAAACACAATGTGAGGACAAGATCTTCAGCAGAGAAACTCATAAATCTGTGACTGTCCAGATGTTATGAGCTGTTTAATCCCCCCGCCCCTCCGCCAGGGCTTTCTGGAAGTCTCCCCTACCACCAGAGCTGTTACGACAGCCTGCCATCAGGGCTCCCTCTGTGTGCAGTGCCAGTGCTCTCTCTGTCTTCACTCACCTCTACTACATCATCGACGTGGTCATCCTCCTTGTACGGAAAAAGAAATGGCTCTGGCGAGAATACCTGGCTTTCCAAAGGATTTACAACCTAGATTCCAACTCAGATCTCTCTGACCTTGAGGCCTACAGCAAAACTATCCTGCAGGGACCATCCAGAATTCCATTGTTGTAGTGCCCAGGTCAATTTTAGAAAGGAGAGGACAGGACAATCCCATGGCATCTAAAGAATTTCTAGTGCTTCAGTTGGGATAGCAATGTAGCAGAGGTGTGGGAGTTGGGTAGTCTGTCTCATGGCAGGGTAGGATCCTAGTTCGCTTTGAACATTTGGGTAATTTATCCCAAAATAATGAGATAACGGGAACAGGACACTCACCAATATAAATATGGCCTTGGAGTTGTGTTAGTAGGAGGGGAGAGGGGGGACTAGGATATATTCAAGTAGTCACTCAGTGGGTGAATTTATCTGCAAAACAAAAGAAAAGCCCCTTTCCCAGTCCAGGCAGAGAAGACTCCTGTACAGTTAAAGACAACAGGCTTCCGGGCACGTAGCCAAGGTTCTGGGGATATTTATAACACGAAGAGGGTGGGAGTCCCTAATAAGCTGCTATATTCTTTTTCCATCACTTCCCTCTCCCAGGCTACAGCGAGCTCAGAGCGCTTCCCCACGCAGAACGCAAGCTTTCCTGAGTGCTCAGCGTCCATTGTCTAATTCCCACATCTTGTCAGGGAGCACAGAAGGCTGCAAGTCTTTCGTTTCAGAAGAACTTTAGCTGTTGGTGGGGTTTCTTGGCCAGAAGCTGTGGTCTCAGGAATCTGCCTACGAGCCTGTGGTTTCGCTGAGCTGCGGGAGCGTCTTGAGAATCTGAGAGTCTAAGGGCGTCCTCTCGCCTCCGATCCCTGGGCTGTGTCTGCAAATCGACAGACCAGTGAAAGATCCGAATTTTCCGGGATCTGCCAGTGATCTCTTATTAGCTCTTCCAACGTGAGGTCTCAGAAAACTCTGTCTGCAGTTCTGGGATCTATTTGAGACCCGGTGGATCTTTGGACTCGGAGATCTACTGAATTTCAGGTGAGCCCAGGAGGTAAGTCTCTTCCAGCTAAGGTTTTCAGCTTCCTATCTTCAGCTAGTCAGGGGCTGCTAACATCCTGAGGTCCCGCGGGTCTTCGGCCCTTTAGCGGCGGAGGGTACCAGAAACAATTTTGGCAGATAAATCCTAAAGGGATAAGGATGCTCCACCCTGCCCTGTCTGGTTCTCTCCGCTTTGCATACCTGCACCCCCTACCGCACCCCCAACTTCTGTCTCTCTTCAGCTGGGCGCCCTCCTAGAGAGGGACGCAACTAGCCGCTTCGACAGGGTTAACAGTGAGGGAGCCCGGACACTGTCAGACCTGTACGCCCTCGGTCCACGAGAGCCAGACACGGCCCACAGCCCACTGGGAGTTGTAGTCTCGTAGCAGAGTGCGACTGCCGCGGTCGATGCCGGGAGATGTAGTGCATGGGCGGGGCGCAAAGTGGCAGCGCGGCGGCGGAAGACTCGCTCGCGGAGAAAGCGACCGTCGCTCCCGCGCCCCGCCTCCCCCTCCGCCGGGTTGTCAAATGAAGACCAATCCCAGCGAAGCTCAACTCCGTCCGGTGTCTCAATTGGCCCTGACTTGGCAGCCGAAGCCCGACTCCGAAGCGCCTGGGGAGATGAAGAGAGGCAGGGCAATTTGCTCGGCGTAATTAGCCTAGGAAGTTCCCAAGAGAAGAGAGTAAGAGCGCCTCCGCCCTAGCTAGGAAGGCCTCCTTCTTTCTTCATCCTTTTGTTCTTTTCCCTCCTCGGCTTCTGGCCTCTGCCTGGCCTTTGTACTCCGGAATGGAACTCCATCTCCCGATAGGCCACAGGGGCAGGCGCCGGCGTAAAGGTTGTGTACGGCCACGCCTCGGGAGGTGGGCCTAGCGTCCGGCACCTCATTGGCTGAGTGGCCTGCCTGCTTCACTCCTTGATTGGCTGGCGCACCTGCCGGAAAGGGCCTAGCCTCGGGATGGAAGAGCGGAGGCGTTCTGTGGGCTGGGCTGAGAACCTCCTTCGGGAGACAGCGTCTGCCTGACTCTTGGCCGGGGAGGAACCGAGCTGGGGATCTGCAGCAGCGGATTCCAGCTGTGCCTCCACCCTGTTGTGGCGGAGACGCGGAGGGCGGGTTCCGCACGAGGGTCAGGGAGGAGACTGACCCGGCCCGGGTGCCAGGCCCTCCCTCCCTCCCCACACGTCTGGCGGCCAGAACTCCAGCCCTGGGGAGTGGGCAGGGCCTGTATTCTGTGCCTCACGCCCTGCTTTTCGCCTCCTTCAGTGCGGTCTGCTCGCTGCCTTTCCTGCTGTCTCTCCCGGGAGGCCACCCCCTTGCACCCGAGATGGCAGCCACCCTGCTCATGGCTGGGTCCCAGGTAAGCCGGGGCTCCGTGGACCCTGCCTCTGCCTCCCCACCTCGTCCCCGGCGTTCCTGTGCTCCGCAAAACCTCTGCAGGAAATTCCCTGGGATTAGCATTGCTCTCGTGTCGGCTTTCTGCCTCCAGGGCCTAGTCTCAGGCCAACCTCGCCGCAAGCTGGCATTCATTGAGCGCCTGTTGTATGCCTTCAAATACCGAAGAAACAAAAGATGGACAAGACGGGACCTCCCCGCCTGTCCACAATCTGTAGGGAGACGTATGCCTTGGGTCTGCGTGATACCGCCTGATAAGTGTTCTACTTGGCGTGGGAACCGGCAGGTGGGATGATTGATTTGGCTGGGGGTGGAGGGCTGCCAGGAGAAGGAGCGGAGTGGAAGGGGTGGGCGGAGGCGGTCATTAAGCGTCCCAGGCATTGGCGGGGCCATGAATCGTAGTTTCCCTAGCCTGAGAAAGATATTCCTGGAAAGGAGGAACATTGTGAGTGCGTGTACGGAGCTAAATGTGTTTTGAGAAGAATATAGCCAGAGGTTAAGGTTCCGGGGTGGGGCCGGGGTGTCAGCCCCTAGAGCCAGGGCAATCAGCTCAGGCTTCCCGCCTCACTCTACTTCCTCTAGCTCCGTCTCTAATTTCAAGGAGAAAAACTGGAATTAACACCCACCCTCACGCCTACCCCTACCCAGCTACCAGGCAGTGAGGACGCATTTGTTATTTCAGGCACCGGTGACATTTGAAGATATGGCCATGTACCTAACTCGGGAAGAATGGAGACCTCTAGATCCTGCACAAAGGGACCTTTACAGGGATGTCATGCAGGAGAACTATGGAAATGTTGTCTCATTAGGTAAGGATTCTACCATTAATTGACCACCACGCCACCACCACCACCCAGGTTTTTGAGGGGGTGTCAAGATGGTTTCGATTTCCCACCACAACCCACCAGGTTCATTTTCACAGCACCTAGTTGGATTTGGGTTTGGAGTGAGACTGCAGGCAATTTTTGGAGTGTGACAACATCCAAGTCAGATTGTTTGAAAAGAAAGACTGTTTATGCACATTTTCAAACTGTTTGTATTCGGGGGGGCCATGAGTCATTTTTCATTCGCCAGCCTGTTTGCACAGATCACTGACCAAACAGGTCTGACATAATGGTGCTTGCCAGGATACCAATGCCCTGTAAGTGGTTACTCTGAGGCACTAGGAGATGAGGGGGTTCTGACGCAGGGTCTGTGTGTGTTTTGGCTTCTGGGCCCTGGATTTGCTTCAGGCCCTACATTATCTAGAGTAGAGCCTTGTCAAGAGATGTTTCAGGGTTGATTCGAGGTTTCAAGTCTGTTGGGTGTTGTCTCAGTAGAAACTTGAACTAAATGAGATCACAAATTCTATTTGAGAGGGAAGCTAATTTTTTCGGTCTGCAAACCTGTCTTTTTGCTGTCCTTCCGTCTTGAACTAGAATAAGTATATTCTCAAACGGAATAGGCTTTTGACTCATTTTCTCTCTTGTTAGTACTTGACAGAAGTTAATGACAGTCTGGGTCTTCTGCCACTTATTGGGACCAGTCCTTTTATCGACATCAGTACGCTGATAGCCTTTTCCAGAACAAAAGGTTACTGTGAGGGGTTTCCTTGTTAACTTGGGCCCTCTGAAATCTCCTATTTGTTGGAGCTCTTCTTTGGAAAAAAATCCAGCCTATATGCAGCTCACATTCCACATCAATTACAGTCTAGCTCCCAAATATATGTTTTACCCATTCCAACAAAAACCACAGTCACTGCCTTCAAGTCAGTGCAGACTCATCGCAGGCCCCTCTGGGTTTCCAAGACTGTCACTGTTGACAGGCGTGAAAAGGCCAGTCTCACGTCCTCAGAGCTGCTGGTGGTTTCCGAGGGCCCAGCCTGCAGATCGCAGCCTGACACCTCACCACCGCGCCACCAAGGTGCCTGTGCCAACAAAAGCAACAAGGAAAGTGTTAAATAATTGTAAATGAACAGTTCTATAGCGTTATGGGTTAGGCATTGGTTCGCTAACTGCAAGGTCAGTGGTTTGAAGCCAATGCCTGCTCTGCAGGAGAAAGACGAGACCTTCTCCCTCTGTAAAGAATTTCAGAAACCCACAGGGGGAGTTCTACCCTATTCTGAAGGGACGCTGTGAGTCAGAACTGACTCGATGGCATTGAATTTCTAGCCCAAACAGGAGAGCATTTATTGCAAGAATGGAAATGCCTGCCTCCCCCTTCCCTCACTCAATAAAAAGAAGTGTCTTGTCCCAAATGACTTGAGAAGTGAGCAGGTAATGTTTACCAGGTTTCTTTGCCTGCAAATTCCTTAATCTTTAAAGGCATCGTGAATTTCTACAATGATGGTGTTCTTGCCCCTTTTTCACACTAATTTATCCATGGGCCCCTTTCCCCTAAGTGACCTAGTAACTTCTTTCTGAGTTTTTCATCTAATGGAAAACAATTGAGAAATTGCAGTGTCTATTAGAAAGCTGCTTGTGGACTGTAGTTGTATGTTTATTCCCATGTCAAGACTGCATGTGAAATATGTTTTGTCTTTGGCAAGAATGTTCTGAAGTAGGAATCTCTTGCGTTCTTCAACCCTCTCACCCCTCATCTCCTTTAAAAAGCTACCAGATTCTATAGACTTTCATCGAATTCACAATACAAAGTTAAAAAAAAAAAAAAGACACTGAAAAGTTCCAGATGCCGTATGTGCTCATGTATAGCCGAGTTTTCAGCATATTTTTAATGCAGTTTTTGTGGTAAAATGAGGTGCCTCGGCCGATAGCCGGCTTGAGTTATACTCGGGTGTATATGGTAATAGTTAACGGTCATTTTTACTGTCAGCTATTGCACGGTAAAAACTTAGAGTCTGTGATGTTTTTTGTTTCAGGTGAATCTTTCAGTACATGAAATCTATACAGTTTGTCAAAGAAAACATTACCTGTTATGTTAGAGAGCATGGAGTTAAACATGGTTGGGTTTGAATCTTGGCTCTCCCATGTGAAATCCCACTACTATGCGATTTTAGGCAAATCTCTTCCCTACTTTGGGTCTTGAATTTTCTCATTCCTAATGGGGAGATCGTCAGAATGCCTGACTCCTAGGCTGGTGGTGATAGTAAATGAGATAACTCCTGTGGGAAACTTAAAGCCTAAGAGAAGAAATGTTTGTGCCAGTATTACTAACATATGCCTTTTGTTACAGACTTTGAGATCAGGAGTGAGAACGAGGTGAATACAAAGCAAGAGATCAGTGAAGATGTAGAATTTGGGACCACAGCTGAAAGACCTGTCGGGACTGCTGAGGAAACTCCTGAAAGCGAAGAGGCCTTTGAAAGTGGGGATCGATCAGAAGAGCAGTGGGGAGATCTAACAGCAGAGGAGTGGGTAAGCTATCCTCTTCAACAAGTCACCGATTTGCTTGTGCACAAGGAAGTCCACACCGGCATCCAATATCATATATGCTCTCATTGTGGAAAGGCCTTCAGTCAGATCTCAGATCTTAATCGCCATCAAAAAACCCACACTGGAGAGAGACCTTACAAGTGTTATGAATGTGGAAAGGGCTTCAGTCGGAGCTCACACCTTATTCAACACCAGAGAACACACACTGGGGAGAGGCCCTACGACTGCAACGAGTGTGGGAAAAGCTTCGGCAGAAGCTCTCACCTCATTCAGCATCAGACAATACACACTGGGGAGAAACCCCACAAATGCAATGAATGTGGGAAGAGCTTCTGCCGGCTCTCCCACCTCATCCAGCATCAAAGGACCCATAGTGGGGAGAAGCCCTACGAGTGTGAGGAGTGTGGGAAAAGCTTCAGCCGGAGCTCTCACCTGGCTCAGCATCAGAGGACCCACACAGGCGAGAAACCGTACGAATGTAATGAATGCGGACGCGGCTTCAGTGAGCGATCCGACCTTATCAAGCACTATCGAGTCCATACAGGGGAGAGGCCCTACAAATGTGATGAGTGTGGGAAGAACTTCAGCCAAAACTCCGACCTTGTCCGCCATCGTCGAGCCCACACAGGCGAGAAGCCATACCACTGTAATGAATGCGGGGAGAATTTCAGTCGCATCTCTCACTTGGTCCAGCACCAGAGGACCCACACCGGGGAGAAGCCATACGAATGCAATGCCTGTGGGAAAAGCTTCAGCCGGAGCTCCCACCTCATTACCCACCAGAAAATTCACACGGGAGAGAAACCCTACGAGTGCAACGCATGCTGGCGGAGCTTTGGGGAAAGGTCAGACCTGATCAAACACCAGAGGACCCACACAGGAGAGAAGCCCTACGAGTGTGTGCAGTGTGGGAAAGGCTTCACCCAGAGCTCCAACCTCATCACCCACCAGAGAGTGCACACAGGGGAGAAACCTTACGAGTGCACCGAATGTGAGAAGAGTTTCAGCCGTAGCTCAGCTCTTATTAAACATAAGAGAGTACACACTGACTAAACCCTGAAAGTATATGACTGACAAATTACTCCAGGGGAGGTATACTTTTTAAAAAATATATATATATTCATGAGCTCCTTCAAGATCGAGCTGTTTTAACCATATCGAATTTTCTAGTTGTGGGCCACAATTCAAAACATCAGAGAAGACAAGCCATTTGGAATGTTGACCCTCTTCCACAATGGTGATTTTTAGTCACTCAATATTAACGACCTATGTCATCAACATCAGCCTCACAGAAAGCCGGCAATCTGGAGACCAGGGAATAAAGGCTGGTGAATGCTCAGACCTGGAAACGGAGTAAATCTTTAAAAGTTGTATCTCCATCCTTTGGCCCAAAGAAGTATGCTAAGGGAAGTGTGGGATCGTAACAGAGTGGCCCTGGCTGCTTTGGAAAAGCAACAGGGAGTCTACCTGAACGGCCACACCGATTCACACACCATAGTCAGTAGGCACGTGCATCTTTCCCTGCAAATGGGCTTTTCACTTGAGTTGCACCTGCATTTGTCTCTTTCTGTCTTCCCGTGAGCAGAAGTCCAGAGGATGAAGGCACCTATCACTACTTTTCACTGTTTCCATTTAAACTTTTGAAAGCCGGCATCTTTATGAAAGCTAACTGAAGATACAAATTGAAAGGAAAAGTAAGATACAGGTTTGGGGACCAAGGACCTGTCAGTGGTGGTAACTTTAGCAAGCAGTGCCCACTGCTGCTAGCATTAATCCACATGCTTGGACTTTTCTTTGGGAATCACTGTAGGGGACATTGTAGGAAATATATCTATAAGAAAAGATAAGCTTGTAGAGTGATAGTAGCGTGTGAGGAACGAGTGGAATTTGACCAAGGAAGGAATTCACTTCCCAAGGAATGCAGGCGATTTCTATATTCTTTCCCCTCTACCTGTTATAGATCAATTCTCCCTCCTTATGACACTAGGATTTGATAAAGGCCACACTCCAGTGTTTATTTTAGCTTGTATAAGGGCATGTGTATATACAGTGCAATTTGTATTCGTGTGTTTTTTCCAATAGCTGAAACCAGTCACAGATTTAGCATGTTCTTCGGTGGTATTGATAATGTGACAGAACTACAGACATAACTCCAATGTGACATGTTCTTTTTTCCCACCCTGGGGGAAAAAAAAGGTCAATGCTAGTGTTGTGTTTGGGTGTGCATAAGATCTGTCTGTACAGAACTAAGCACTTGTTTATATGTATCAGTAAATGTGGAAGATAATAACCATACAAATAGGCTGATTGTCCAAGTCTCAGATTGAATTACCTTCATTGGCAATGAAGAGCTCTGGCCTTTCAGAATGAATGAATAAACCTTGATGGGATGTATTTCCATCCTCTAAGCAAGCTTACAAGTGTAAGTGATTAAAATAAGAACTATGTAAGCCCTGATGTAAGCCCAGTGTCAGCTCACCTTATGTCAGTTGGAATAGCAATTAAACATCCCATATGTTGATGTGTATTCACATTTGGGGTGGGAGTTGGTGTCCACAAGATGGACCTAGAATAATGACCGTATTTCCCCTTGAGAGTGCCCCAAGTTGTTTCTACTGTGTGTCATTTGGATTGTTGGAATTTCCTAAAAGACGACTTCTGCCACCATACTTACCTCTTTGGAACTTGGTGTTAGAGTAACAGGGTGACTGGCTTGGGTATCGTGCTACAGTGATTTACTGTGACCAATGGCTATGCCTCAGTCACTTGCCAGAGACAGAAGCTTGAAAGGAACAAAAGTGAAGGACCACTCCATGGATGGGGTTTCTTTCTCTTGCCACTACTATTTAAATCCAAACCCGGCCAGGGATTATGCCTGCTATAAACACTAGCAGACTGCATCTTTATGTTTCAGTCTTTGGGTGACTTACATGTGTGTGGTGATTGAACTAGATTGCCCCCTTCCCCCCATCAGTGTCAACGCTATGCAGGAATACCCAAGTTCTCTGTTGCTTCTGTGAGCCACCGCTGGCACCAGCTCGAGAGTGGCCAAAGAAAACCGCATCTCCATGACCTAGCTGTATTTGACTCCCTCTTCTTTTTGCTGCTCTCCTTGCCCCAGAGTTGTTCCTGCTGCTGCTGCCGCTCTTGGCTTCTTAGAGATAAAAGGGTCAAGAAAAGGCTATTAAGTGTCCCAGCCATCTCTTCACACGTGTACATGCCTGCTAGGAAATATGAATGACAAGGGCAAGACTGACTCTTGTCTCCTCTCTCTGCCACCTGCTGCCCCTCTGTTGTGTGGAATGAACTTGGCGTGGGCGTTATGCATCCAACTCTTTGCTGACAGTTTCTGCATGCCCTTCTCCTCCCAGGCCCCTGGCTGCCTCTGCACATACCCTGAAAACTGTGTGCCTGTTCTATGGTTGTGGAGGGGGAGTGAACAAGTAGGTAGAGCATTCTCCCTTATGGTATTGGTGACACATATCCTAGTGGTTTATCTACATCTGTATTCTAACAATATCCCAGAATTAAAAGTATACTTTTAAAAACCAAAAACCTCGGGCAATCGCGTTAGTAATCCAGCACTGGTATTCTTTTAACGGCTTTCCAACTGATGCGTTAAAATGTGGATAAAGAGTTCTATGCCTTTGTACAGATGTTGTCATGGGAATTTGGGAGGGCAACATCTTCACAAATGGGCGAGCACTCCGCATAGTACCATTTCTTGGGACGATGCAAAAACCTGGTTGGTTTGGGGTAAAGGCCCAGGCAGTGCAAGCAACATGAAAATACTTGGTATTGAGGACTCGTTAGCTTCGAAAGGAAACATCCAGATAGACAGCAAAGAGCGGGGAGGCCATGTTGCTTTAAGAAGGTATTTTGGGGTTTCCATTAAGAATATTAAAAACAATTCCTACTGAACATGAATTGAGATTTCCTAGGACCAAGATCTTCATTAAAAATTCGCCAGTCGGAGGGCTGAGCCCCGGTGGCGTAGTGGTTGTGTGCGGGACTGCGGCCCACTGGGACGGAGGTTCAATTCCAGCAGTGGGGTTGGGCCTCCTACTCCCACCACCATAGAGCAGTGATGCCCCCCCCAAAAAAAAAAATCCTCCAGTCGGGGCTGAACCCCGGTGGCGTAAGTGGTTGGGTGCGGGACTGAGCCCGCGGGCTTGGCAGTTCAAAGCCAGCAGCACCTCTCAGGAGCAGCGCTGGGAAGCGCCCACGACCTTCAGAGGCAGTGATGCCCCCCCCCCCCCCAAAAAAAAAAACGATTAAAAATTCTCCAGTTGACAGAACTGCATGGGCTGCCTTGGGCAGTGATTGTCTTTTAACAGGGAATGGCCACAATTTTTAAATTACAGGTTAATTTTCTTTGAAAATTCCTCTGAAAAGGGAAAGTGTTAAAGAAAATGCCAGTTTATCTAGAGAACTGTCAATAGAAGTGGTTCTCAGTCTGCCTAATGCCGCAACCCTTTCATAGGATCTCTCAGGTAGTGACTCTGCATTCTCAAAATTATTTCGTTGCTATTTCATAACTAATTTTGCTATTGTTATGAATTGGGTGACCCCTGTAAAAGGGTCCTTTGACCCCAAAGGGGTCCCTACCCACAGGTTGAGAACTGCTAGTCTATAGCCTCCCGTCAAAATGTCTTTGATATGTTAATATTTTCACTTCACTGTTGATGAAGCAAATTTCCTCGTGTAAACTTTTCTGGGAGCTTAGAGGAGGAAGGTTAGAGCTGTGCTCCCAGGTCATTAGGGCACCACTGAAATGCTAATTTGCCAAGTGACTCCCCAGTGTTCTAAAAGCGAGGCTACTGGCAAGGAAATTCCTATGGTCTGGAAGAAGTGGAAGCCATTTCCACTACCGGTAGCATTCATTAGATGCCTTCCTCTTCAGTGAAGTGACTGACTTGGGTCCTGCTTTTTCTACGGAAGACTTCAAAGATGTCAACAGTTTAAGGTATCAGGGGAAAAAAAGTGAGAAAAATTAATAGAGAAAAACCAATGACCTAAAATGGTTGTAACGGCTATTATATTCTGTTTTCCTAAGTGCTTCATTTTCAGTGTTTGTATTATTTTGGGCTTCCCCAAAGCTTTGTCTTTGTTTTCCCTTTTCCTTCTGGGAGAGATTGGGACCAGTGAAACAAAAATATTCTCATTTTGACTTTTCAGATCAGATCCTGCCTGGACAGCTCAACTTGGGAATTACCCAAGTAATTCAAACCCCAACCTGAATTGGCTATTTTATTCTACCCCTGGTCCTTCTATTTCCCAGCGTAGTCATTACTCAGTGGTCATTCAAGCTAGAAGATGGCATGTTAACCCTGACAACTCTTTTCTTTCAGTCGCTGTCCCCAAAGCAGTAGCACATATGAATTGAATAGTCATCCACTCATTTCCATACCTCCTCCAAAATATTTCTCAACTCTGCTCACCTCTTTTTCTGCTGCTGCCCTTTGCCACAAGACGAGGTGCTTGCTTGGCTTTTCTTTGTCATGGATGCCTTATCTAAAACGACAGTAAGCGTATCAATCTTACATAATTGCAGACATAATGGGGACCAAAATATTAGGTGATTCAGACCACATCAGGCTTCTTGAAACAGCCTTGTAAGGAGCCTCTCGGAATCGATTCACCTCACTGCAGCTAGACTAATCAAAGGGCAGAGCCCGTGGTGCCACTCCTTTCTGTTAAATTACTTCATCTCACCTGCTTCTTATTGCCAACAGCTTGTTGGGGAAACGGTGGGATGGGCAAGAGGCCATCCAAAAGCTGGCCCCTGCTGTCCTCCCCTGCTGTTTTCCTCTTCACCTGCCCTGCCCTTGGCAGCTCTCCCTGGTGCATCTTGCTGTCTCCTCATCTCTCTGGGTTCACACTCTTCCTTCTGTCTTCTTTCCTCTACCTGCAGTCTTTCCCCATACTTTTCTGACCAAAACCTACCCATCTTTCAGGCCTCAGACATAACTCTTTATGAAAGTTATCTTGACTCCACAAAACTGGATCACGTGCTAGTTTCCCAATCTCCATCGAGGCATTTACATTGATCTTGTTTGTCTGTTTTATTTTTGGGTCTTTGTTTTTTCAGTCTCCTCCACTAGACTTTAACATACTTGAAGAAGTCACGGTGTCTTGCTTAGCATTTAATCTTCAACCCTTAGTAGGTGTTTTACCCACCACCAGCAAGCTGATACCAATCCATAGCACCCCTGTGGGACAGAGTAGAACTAGGGTTTCTAAGGCTGGAAGCAGACAGCCTCACTTTTCTCCTGTGAAGCAGCTGGTGAGTTTGAACCGTGAGTCTTGAGAGCAGCCCAGTACTTCGTGCAATATGCTAACAGGGCTCTCTGAAGTAGGCAGACGTATTTCTTGAATAAACAAGAGGAAGATCTCAGTGCGCTTCATTCCCCTCAGTGGCGTTGATTTTATTTCTGATTCATCATTATCCTAAGTTTCATGAAAGAACTCTAAGGCCTCTCTCAGCACACCAGGCTGGGACAATTAGAAAAGGAAGAAAGCTTGCAGATGGCTATCTCACATCCCAGGTCACTCCCGGGTAAAGCCGAGATAAATACACACCCACCCCTGGCTGCTCAGAGACACTGCTGACCCATTGCCATTTTTGGAGACTATTCTAGGATGAGGCTCTTTCCAGGGCAACTGTGGAGAGGTGTAGCAGGACAGGCTCCGGTATACTGTTTAGCTATTGTGTGAACACTTGGTTCATCCGAATTCTTCAAGCTTAGCACAAATCCAGGAGCACTGGTGGCACAGTGGGTTAAGTGTGGGACGCTAACTGGAAGAGTTAGAGACAGTTCAAGCCTCCCAGTGGTGCCACAGGGCCACTCGGAGTCAGAATCGACTATAGCAGTGAAGTTGGTTTTGGTTTAGTTCATAGTTTTTAATACATTGGGAGGCCTGGGTTCCTTTGAGAATTTAATGAAAGTTTGACATCTTGTGAGCCTTTTTGCTTTTCGTTTAGTTCTGAGAGTTCTTGATATACTTAAACATTGGGCTGCTAACCTCGAGATCAGTGGTTCAAAACCATTCGCCTCTTTGGGGGGCAGACGGGACTTGCTATCCCATAAAGAGGAGCAGTCTCAACCCACAAGGGCAGACTTTAACCTGCCCTACAGGCTCTTCATGAGCCAGAACTGACTCAGTGGCTATAAGGTTTTGGGTTTTTTTTATGTTTTAGGTACATGTTTTTTATTTGGTGCATAATTTACAAATATTTTTTTAAGTCTGACCTATTTTGTCCTTGAACTGTGCCTTCCAAAGAACCAAAGTTTTAAGTTTTGATAGAATTTTTACCCAGGATTTCTTATTTTTTCTACACATTTATTTATATGCAACACCACACTCTAATCATCAAATTTCTAAATGAGACCATTAGTATTCATAAACTTTACAATTTTTATGTTATATATCTGCATAGTACAAAGTTAAATTGGTAAACAGTTGTGCTTGGCTTATCTTTCTGGTGTTCTTCACATAGGTTGAAAACATTTCATTTGACTGTTTTGTATATGTATATGTATATATATATATAGGTTATTGAGCACTGTAGCAAATTTTAGGGTATATTAATATAATTACAAATCTAAAGTCTTGATACATTAACAAACGCATTTGAGAAACCCATATTAGTCTATGACGTCTTCCTAAAAATAGAGGAAAAAACTTTTTTTCTTGTTTTGGAGATCCTATATTTGATCTGGTCATGGATTGCCCAAGGAGAAAGAAAGATTTCAAATATGCCAGCCTTTCTTGCTAAAGAAACTTTCTGGGCTCAGCCCCAGTGCCCTAGTGACTATATGCGGTACTGCGGCCTACTGGGTTGGCTGTTCAAATCCAGCAGCAGCTCTCCAGGAGCAAGACTGGGCCTCCTGCTCCCACCAGAGGACAGTGATGCCCCCCCAAAAGAATCTTTTTTTTTCACCAGAATCAACATTGGATCTACAAAAAAAATCATAGCTTTGCCAATGTTTACTTCTGAGAAAAGGATATATTATGCTAGGAATGGAAAAAGCACTGGGATTAGTCGTGCAGTCGTTGACTTCGCAGGAGCAAGCATTTCTGTATAAAAGTATCAAGAACACTTGTGATGACTCGCTTGCCATGATGTCTGATTGTCCAGGCCTTAGCATAGCTGCATGATCTGTGTAATAACCTCTTCACCTCAGCCCACACAGCGCCAGCCTGCAGAAGGAAGAATAGGCACCAACAGTCTTGCTTCTCCCTTCTCCCCTTGCAGGTGTTCAGCATTTTTATCATGATTTTTAATACAATAAATCCTATCTTTAGAAGTATTACATTATTATTCACTTAGGTGTATATTTCAGAGAATCCTGATGATTTCTCTACATTTTATTGCTGCTGTATTTTACATTTACCCTACTTACATTGTCTCTTTTTTTGGCATCACTGCCCTCTGGTGGTCATGGGAGCTAATCAGCCTTGCTTCTGGAGAGCCGCTGCTGGATTTGAACCGCCAAGCCCATGGGCTGCAGTCCTGCACTCAACCTCTATGCCACTTGGGCTCAGCCCAACACTTTCTATAATTTTTAGTATTTCTTGAATTAGCTGGTTTTCCTTTTTTGCAGCATAGTTGATTACCTGGGAAATAATGCCACTGTAAGGTTGTTATCAAAATCCATGTGGGTTTTTACAAAAGCAACCTATTGCAATGACCAAGCTTTCAAAGATAGGCTTTGAAATACACTTATCTTAACATTGGTTCTGTTCGGTAGATTTCCTGAGCAATTTATCACAATCTGACAGTAATTCCAATTGCTAAATGAAAATATCTTCCTAAATATACCAAGAATCTGGCACTTCAGTATTGGTCTTGTTTATTGCTAAAAAGCATCACGTGTCTTCCATCTCTGTGAACAACATAGCCATTCAAGTTATTGAGCTTGAAACTTGTGCTGTAAATTCTATTTTCCCTTCCCTTACCAAAGCTTTTTAATTCTGTGTGATTCTTTCTGGGAAATGTCTCCAGTTTCTCTCTCCTCAGTTTTATACCTCTGTGACTCGGGCCTTTGTCATCTTTTGGGGAAGGATACAATGCTCTGCAAATTTCCCTGTGCAGGGCCTGCCGAGGACATTTATCTGGCCTGCCGGATGTTTTTGTTCCCGCTGCTGTCCTATCTTAGCAGTGGGGCATCACTGCATCTGGTGGTCGGGGGTGCTACCTAGCTGCCGCTGGATTTGAACCGCCAAGCCCACGGGCTTGCAGTTCCGCACTCAACCACTTACGCCACCGGGGCTCAGCCAGCCCCATAGTTTTTTTTTTTAAACTATAGTCTAACCCTCCAATGGTCTGAGGGACAGTGAACTGGCCCCTGTTTTAAAACTTTGAGGACCCCTGTGTAAGGCCCTACAAATTATATATATGTATATATATATATATATGTGTGTGTGTGTGTGTGTGTGTGTGTAAATACTTACAAATTATATTTTCTGAAGTATATACTTGAAGTTATGATGAGTCATTTAGGACCCTTCACAATTGTCATATTGCTTAAGGGAGCAAGACAAAGCTTATTCACAGTCTTACGTGATCCACTTTCAGGTGTATCTTCTCCCACTGGGGTCCTCCTTTCAGAGTGTCCAGCACTACGTCAGTTTCCTTCGTCTCCCCAGGCTATGTGACTTTGCAATACTTGTAACCAACTTTTTCTTCCTCCCTAATACCTTTTCCATTGTTAGAATATTTTGTTTTATTTAAACAGAGAAATCTTTTTTTTTTTTAGGACATCACTGCTCTCCGGTGGTGGGAGTAGGAGGCCCAGCCCTACTGCTGGAATTGAACCTCTGTCCCAGTGGGCCGCAGTCCCGCGCACAACCACTATGCCACCGGGGCTCAGCCCCAAAACAGAGAAATCTTAAGGAGCCACCTACCCATGAACTTTTCTTTGTTATCCAAAGACATAATTAACCATTCTCATTGAATTCTAGCACTTTGCATATCATTTTGCTATATGACACCATTTGTAAGCATTAGTTCATTGAATATTAAAGTTAAATATGATAACTCTTAGCACAGATAGACTGATCTTGACCATCTTTTAAAAAGCTCACAGATAAAAAAAACCTCACAGATAATAACCCCTTAAAATCATCATAGAGGAGTAGGGTAATTACTGTTTCTATTGTAGAAATGACCGGAGTCCTGGTGATGGAGTGGGTTCAGCTTTTCACTCCCATAAAGAGCTACAGTCTTGGAAACACACAGGGGCAGTTCTAGCCATTCTATGGGGTCACCGTGACTCAGAATTGACCAAATAGCAAGTGAATATTCAACCAATGAGATCTCGCTTCATGTACTACTCTGGGGAAGCTTTCTAGGCACTCGACAGAAACCCCAAATCAAGCCCACTTCCATCAAATTGACTTAGACTCCTAGCGATCCCATAGGACAGGATAAAACGGCCCCAGAGGGTTTCCCCGGCTCTCATCTCGAGGGAGACGCTTGCCACTTTCTTGTCCTTTGGAGTGACTGGTGGGTTTGAACTGCTGAATGTATGGTTAGCAGGCAAGCGCTTAACCACTGAGCCAGGAGAGCTCATCTTACACTAGACATAGCTTCACACGACACATAATGTTGCTTAACTCACTATACATCTCTTCAATTATTTACATGAGAGTTTCAAAGACTAGATTGTTAGGCAGCAATCGGCACTGTGTGAAAATAAGGGAACGCCTATATCATTACATCGCTCCCAAGCCACTGAGAGTCAGCCCAGCCAAGTTGACACAACCTCACCATCACAGTAAGAATTGTTACTTTCACCTCACACTGGCATTTGCCACTGCCAAATGTAGTTAAAACAGTATTTTTAAAGTATCAGCAAGAGGGTTGATCAACGTGGAGATTATGAAATCTTATATGTAGGAGGAGACTTTAAAGTTCATGGAAATTTTTCGTTGTCTTTTAATTTTTAACCATGAGCATGCAAGATTTCTTCATCTCCACATTGATAGCTCTTGAAGTATGAAACTGAAAACTTCAGCTTTTTTGACAAGAGAAAGAAGAAACAGGTTTTCTGGACTTCACTCTTCTCTGGTTAGATCTACCCTTTATTGGAGTTTGGTTTGACCCATTAGACCTGGACTCTCATCTTTAGAAGTCTTTGATCTGGCCCTCTTCAAGCCACGCCTTTCCATACAGGGTCCAGGAGCTGTGTCCGCCCAGAGTCCATACTATTCTTAGATCACAACACTCTAGAATGATTTGCCTAAGCAGCCCACTTCCCCAGCTTCTCTTGAAGGAAGACCAAGCTACCTGTGTGTACCCTTAGGTCTTAGATTTGCTGTGGGGGCAGCCTGTGCACAAGGCAGGCCGAGTGGCCATGCACATGGGCCCATTTTTCTGCAATGACGGGAAGAAAGATGGGGCAGTGGCGGGGGAGAGGGGTGGGGAACCCTCAAGCCTGTAGTCTCCATTTTGCCCTCATGCTCCTGCCTAGTTCCAGGCAATCTATCAGGCATTTCCATGAATGATTTATGAGAAGTCAATATATGAAACCGAGACTTAAGGTGAGTGATTTAACAGACGGATGTATATACGATTCGAATCAGAGCACACACAAAAAAGATACTTGAGGTGAGTATAAGGATTGCATTAATTAAACTATCAAAATTTTATTGAGTAGCTGCTTATCTACCTGGTACGAGAGTGAACAAGTCAAAGAGTTAGCCCCATTGAATATGCTCTCTGGCATGAGAGAGGGACAGTAGACTCATATCAGTTGACAACAAGTGCAATGAAGGAAAGTTGACCACAGCAAAGGGGTCTTGTTATTTGAGAGAGGATCATCAGGGAGAGGTCTCCAAAGAAGTGGCATGTAGGCATCGGCCTGAGTGAGGTGAGTGAGATGAGGGATATCTGGAGGGAAGGATTTCTAGGTAGCCTCGCGAGCAAACAGGTGAAGGGGCAGCATTAAGAATGCTGGAGGAATGACTATCAAGAGCTGGAGTTCTACGAGGAGGAAATAGGCTAGTGGGAGGAGTTAAGAATCTCTGGGGACCTAGTAGTAGAGTTTGAGGAACCTGTTAGATGTATATTCTTCTACCCACTCAAGAAAAGCAAACTCGCAGCCATCTAATCAATGCCAACTTAGTAACTAAAGGATAGGACAGAACTGCCCAGGTGAATTCTGAGACTACAGGAATCATTAACCCCATCTAGCTCCCTCAGAGGGGCTGGTGGTTTTGAACCGCTGGTCTTGCAGTTAGCAGCCCAACATGCAACAACTATGCCACCAGGCCTCCAACTACCCAGCAGGCAGTGAGAAATCATAATCTACAGTTAAGTATCAATGATGGACTATAGATAAGAAATTGGAATCGGGCTGAGCCCCGGTGGCGTAGTGGTTGTGCGTGGGACTGCGGCCCCCTGGGACGGAGGTTCAATTCCAGCAGTGGGGCTGGGCCTCCTACTCCCACCACCGGAGAGCAGTGATGCCCCCCCCCCCCCAAAAAAAAAGAAATTGGAATTACTAGAGATGATGGTGGTGAAAGATCCCCAACTGAATGAGCAGATCCTGATAAGAGTATGGGAACAGTGCCAAGGATAAAATCCTGGGACAAGGGGCTGAGCCCTGGTGGCGTAAGTGGTTGAGTGCAGAACTGCCGCCCACGGGCTTGGCGGTTCAAATCCAGCAGCGGCTCTCAGGAGCGGCACTGGGTATGCCCACGACCATCAGAGGCAGTGATGCCCCCCCTCCAAAAAAAAAAAAACAAAAAATAAATCCTGGGACAAATCGTTAAAGGGTGGGCATAGGAGAGAGGAGCTAGAGGAGAACTAGAAGCAAGTATGTAGGATCTTCAAAAGTTTATGGAAAATACTATGAAAATTATGCATGGATTTTTTAAATGTCACCAAATAAAATCACATTAATTTCTTAAAATATATGAACAGGATTTGGTTTCAGACACTTATGAGGAAAAGAGCTGTAAGAGCAACACGAATTCTGCCCAGGTTGAAGCAAGAACAAGCATCAAGTTTACAGTATAGCCTGAGTTGAAGAAAAGTGAAGTTATTGATGCTCTGCAAAAGTTACGGGGACAATGTACCAAGAAATCACTTTACAACTGGATACCTTGTTTGAAGAAGGGACAAGACAATGTTGAAGTTGAAGCCAGTGGCTCGTCCATGAGGGAACAATCTTATTTGTGTTTTAATTAAAGAGGACTAAGCATTAACAGCAGCAACAAATGCCAACATCATAGCTCAATTAGTGCAGTTTACACAATTTTAACTGAAACATGGAAGTCGAGCAAACTTTCTGCTTGGTGCCAAAATCTACTCTCAGATCGGCTGCAGACAAGGGCAGAGATTTCCACATTAATTTTAAACACTAGATCCTAAAGCATTTCCTGGAGGAATTATAGGTCACAGGATATGGCATGTGACTTCACCAATAGGATCCTGACCGAAACATAATGATCACCAACGGGTGAAATGGCCCAGCCAAAGCAGACCAGTCAAGGGCTACAGATTTTGTGGACATGCAAAGCATTTTGCTTGTTGACTTTCTAGAGGGCCAACCACCTGTTGGTCGTGAGAGTCTTTTTTGTTTGTTTGTTTGTTTTGTTTTTGCGGCATCACTGCCCTGGTGGGAGAAGCAAGCTCAGCCTTGCTGCTGGAGTTGAACTGTCAACCCTGTGGGTCACAGTCCTGCAAACTACCGCGAAACCATCAGGGCTCAGCTGAGAGTCTTTTAAGAAAATAAAAGCTTAAAAACAGAAAAGGAAAGCTTTATTGGAGAAACACCTGGTAAAGTTCATCAAGAGAATCCTGCACCACAATGCTCCTGCTGGTTCATCTCATCAAATAAGGGCAATTTTGTGAGAGTTTCTGTGGGAATCATTAGGTATTTACAGAGCTGAATTGGCTCCTTCATTTGGTTTCCTAATCTTTAAAAGGAAATTTAAAGGGGGCTATTTTTTTTCATAGTGCAAAAAGACCTTAGAAATACCTAGAAGATTTCTGGAATATAGCTTTTCTGCCTTAATTACACAAGTCAATGGGACAAATGTTACCTGCAGCAGCCTCTCAGAACTGATTCCTAAAATTTAGGTGGCAGCCATTGCTCCTGCTGCACCTATCTCTTTACAAAACAGCTATAGAGTTCAGTGTTGAGAAGCACAAGTCCCGGGGACTTGTTATGGGGGAAGTCACCTGGGAATTCTGTTGAAAAGTGGAGGAGCTGTGTGTTAGCTTCTTCCCCAGTACTGAGCATTCATTCTTAATTTGGATTTAGCAGTTATGATTTTAAAAGTTGATATATGAAGTGGAAAATATTTGGAAATGAATATGGCATATGCATACAAATGTTTGATACAACTGATGTATAGAATGTTATAAGAGCTGTAAGAGCCCCCAATAAAATCATTGGGAAAAAAGTTGATATGTTTTCTCTTTTTTATTCCTTTTTTAAAAATCATTTTATTGGGGGCTCATACATTGTTTGTCACAATACATAAATACATATATTGTGCCACACTTCTTCACATGCCTGCTGCTGTCATTGTTCTCCGAACCTCCGCCTCTCTTTTTTTCTTAGTCTTGCAACAGAACTGAAGGAAAACAGACTCATGGAAAGTTCACTATGGAAAAAAATAATTTCAAAATCAGATTCCCAGCATTGGGCTTTTTTTTTGGGGGGGGGGGCATCACTGCTCTCCGGTGGTGAGAGTAGGAGGCCCAGCCCCACTGCTGGAATTGAACCTCCATCCCAGTGGGCCACAGTCCCGTGCACAACCACTACGCCACCAGGGCTCAGCCCGGGCTTGGGACTATGAAGCCTTACAAAGAAAGAAGTTTAACTTTACTGGTTTTGATTAAATTTCTTCTGGCCAGGTAGCATAATAGTTAAAGAGAATGGAATCTGTAGCTAGACTTCAAACTCTACAAAAGTTTGAGTGAGTCCCACCCTGCCATTTTATTACCTGTGAATTAAGCTGCAGTATTTGCAAAGGGGAGACGGTAACTTTTGGGACATGCCTCATGGATTTTGAGCATGAAAACAAGATCACATGCTAAGTGGCTAACAAATGTTGACTAGCATTATGAAATCCATACAGGGTGTTGGTGAGACATATTTTAACCAACCTAACCAAAGGACTGTGCTATTCAAAGTTGAGACCTTGGTTTTGCTCTAGGATAGTCTTGCTTCTCACAACAATTGGCAAACCATATGAGGAAAACACCCTCTTTAGCTTACTATCATGCGGCTTTGGATGCTAAATAGTATTTTCTCCTCTACTCATCAGGGAGACCTGGTGGCACAACGGTAAGGTGCTGGCTTGCTAACTAAAAGGTGAGTGATTCGAACCTGCCTAGAGGCTCTCTGTGGTCTGCTTCTGTAAAGATAGAGCCAGGAAAACCATATGGCGCACTTCTATTCTTTTACATTGGTCCACTCTGAGTCAAATCGACGTGATGGCACCAGACAACAACACCTCATTTTCCAGCTTGACCAAGATGACTTTTTTAACCTGTACCAGATTCACCTACACATCATTAATTTGCTAATGGACAGTAATTGTAGTTTGCTGTAGGAGAAAAAATTACAGGTGTGAGAGTTACAGAAACCTAAAAGACCCCAGGCTTCATACAAGTAGAAGGGCAGCACAAAAGAGAAAGATCCTTGACCAGATGGAGTGGCTCTAACACGAGCTCAAGCATGGTGATAAGAAGGGTGGTGCAGGACTGGGCAGGGTCAGGTTCTCTTGTACACTGGGTTGCTATGACTGGGCACCAACTTGATGGCATCAAATAACGTTTGCATCGTGGTCCCGCTGTGTAGTTTTAGAAATTCAAATTTTGAAAAAAGGGCTTGACACAATGGATGTACATGTGGATTGTGATAAGAATTGTATGAGTGCCCAATAAAATGATTTAATTAAAAAATTCAAAAGACATACATATAGATTAACATATATATGAGCTTTGGTTTCTATAAGAAAGTGGAATAATGTTAACCTTTTAGGTTTCATATAAGCATCAGTAATACCACAAGTAAAACACTTGGCACAAAGTAGGTGTTCAATAGGTAGTGGCAATTACTGTTTAATAATTGAGTTCTAAAATGGGTTTGATAAGTTTGAGACCCAGAAGAGAATTAACAAGCCAGGTCAGGAATAATCATAAAAAGAATGATGATAAAGCGGGCATGCAAGATCTTAGGGTCAGTTGACAACTAATCTAAGTCAGTCATGCGTCACTTTATTTTGTAAAGGCAGCATAATAAACAGAGGTAGAAATGAAAGACACTGCCTTTAACTCAGGTGGGTTGTTGGTACAGAGCTTGATTAGAGCATCGTCATCTCGGGAAGTACTTTAAAATAATAAAATTATTAATGTTTGATGAAGAAAGTAAGTACGTTAGTTCCATTTCACAGTAGAACTGTTGAGGCAGAATTGTTACCTTTAGGGTCTACCTTTTCAAGTAAAGCTGGATAGGGCATTTGGTACCTAGAAGTCTGTGGGACAAAGAACCAAGGTTGGTCTTTTATATGTTTCATCAAAATAGCCCGGCCAATTAAGGTACCTTTGTCTTTCTAAAACAACCACACTTAAACAAAACAAAACCCCATTGTTGTGAAGTTGATTCCTACTCTTAGAGACCTTAAAGGATCTCTGTGGAACTGACCCATGGGGTTTCAAGGGTCATCTTCATTGAAGCTGCCTGCCTCCTGCAGAGCAGCTGGTGGGTTAAACAGCCAGTTTCAGTTAGCAGCCCAGTGCTTAATCAGCATACCACTGGGGCTCTTCTAAGTCATTCATAAACATGTGTAAATGAGTTGAGAAACTCTGTATCGGGTTGCTAACTACAAGGCTAGCAATTTGACACTATTAGCCACTCTGCAGGAGGCTTCCTACTTTTGTGATGATTTACAGTCTTAGAAATCCAAAGGGGAAACCCCACTCTGGTCTCTAAGTTTGCTACAAGGCAGAATCGACTTGATGACAGCAGTGAGGTTTTTTTTTTTTTTTTTTTTAAGGCATCACCTCTCAGAAGGTGGCCCGGTAAGATGAGTTCACTATCCGCCCTTGTCATTCCCCTCCAGCAATGTCCTCTGAGGTCTAATGCTTGTTCATGTCGCATGGCACGTGGGATTTGGGATGTATAAGGAACCTTGTGGTCTCAGCTATGGGGAAAGTGGAGTATGAGTAGCATTAAATTTCTAGCCCACTTGGTCAGAGGGAGAGCAGCAGAAGGTAGGCTCCCATTTTGTTTTACAGCCATGTTGCCAGGCGGTGGACTTGTGTGTAAAGTGACCAGACGTCCCTCTTTTGGCAGGACAGTCCCGATTTTAAACAATTTCCCCTGAGTCCTGCAGTGTTTTAAAAAAGTCCCGATTTTTGGAAAGAATGCTAGACAAGCTAGGGAACGGCAGGAGAATAGGAAGGGAATATATCCCCCCTAGTTTCTTCACCACCCCCGTCAATGGTGTCCCGCTTTTCCAATGTTAAAATCTCACTTTAGAGGGGACTTTCTCCACTGGGAAAGCTTCTAGAAGCCCATGGGGGATAAGTGTAACATCTAACTACCATTTAAGCTCCTCACCCATAATACAAAGTGGGATATGGAAGGTTTCTACCTGGGCTTATT
This sequence comes from Nesogale talazaci, assembly GCA_004026705.1. Lineage (NCBI taxonomy): Eukaryota > Metazoa > Chordata > Mammalia > Afrosoricida > Tenrecidae > Nesogale > Nesogale talazaci. The sequence goes on from PVJH01004171.1 coordinate 25,506, forward strand.
TGAGGCTTGTCTGTTTCCTCTCAAAAGAAAGCAATAAAAGCTACTTTGCATGTGCTAATGTGTTCTGGTTCTGGTCAGACGACTGATGTTTATGGAATGATCCATGTAATTCGTTTCCTTTTTCTAAAGGTCTCCAGGCTATTTGGCGATCAGGATCATCGTTGATGATCCTGCAGCTTTGGCATGACGTGCTGTAAGATCTCTAAGGGTTGTTGATACCCTTCCCACTAACATTATGCCTATCCCATGCCTTCATTTCTCCTCTTTCTTCTTTTCAGCTGTTTTCCTTTCTTTTGAAATGTGCCTCAGATGGCTTATCTGTGTTAGTGGCATTTTACAGGATTAGAATTCACGTAGTCATCTTTGGAGTCTGAGAAATGGGCTTCGAGGTCACAGCATCATAGGAAGGACAAGCCAGGCAAAATTACTCTAAAGACCTGGTAAGGCTGGATCCTTGCTATTTAAGGTTTAAGTAGTAAAAGTCAGTGTTTTAACTTCAATATTCTGATACCCTGTCATGGTTGTAAGAATAAAAAGCATAGTCGTTGGCATCCCAGTTCAACTCTCAGATTTGGTGTGTCGCAGTGAAAGTGTTGTGGGAGAGCCCAGCTGTACTGTGGTGCCTAATCTCTGAAGATTTTGGAGATGCCTGGAACTTCCCCTAGGAAGTGATTTTTGTATCCTGTCTTGTCAACTAGAACGTAAACTCTTACGGTACCTCCTCACCCCAGAGTTGGCGCAAATGGTTTGCGACAGCCAGCTAACCCCAGAGCTGGCAGTTTGAACCTGTGGGACGGTCCCGTGGGGGAAAAGGCGTGGCCGTTGGCTTCTGTTAAGACTTTCCCCATTGCCTTCCAGTTGGCTCTTCCAGTGACAGTAACGGCCTTGGAGAAAGCGGAGGCTTCTATTCCCATACAGATTTACAGCCCTGGGACGCACACGGGCAGTGCTCCTCTGTTCAGGGGTGGCTCCCAGTCGGAATCGACTCCTCGCCAGTGAGTGAATATGCCAAGAAAACTCTTACGGGGCAGCTCGGTACACAACACATGGGCTCACCATGAGTTGGAATCAGCTGGTGAACAACGAACCACCCTCAACCCACCATCGTGGCACAACGTTGAGAACCCTTGAGCTAGATTTATGTGAAGCACACTCCTGGCACAGCGGTTGATCAGGAAGCTAACCAAAAGGTCTCTTTTGTGCGCCAGCTACACCCTGGGAGAAAAACACGGCAGTCTGCCCCCCGTTCATGATCGGAAATCCTGTAGAAATCTGCTTTGTAGGGTTTACGAGATTCCAGGGTAACTGGTAATAAAGTTGAAGTTTTGGAAGCTTCACTTTTACAAACATGCACTTCCAAGACTTGGACGCCTGTGTTAATTTTCTTCAAGGTCCTCACATTGTATAAATTTCATCCCCCGTAGCATCGGCACTTTGCTTGGTACCGAGTACCCGTTAAGTTTTCGTCGAGTTTTGCTTTATGGCTTCTGGGAAATTGAAACCGTCTGGCGATTTCATTCACGGTTTAACCTCCTCAAGGGTGGACATTAGAACTTAAGAAGTTGGGTTAGGCAAGGCAGAGCTGATTCTGCGGAAGTGAACTTGGAGAGTTTCTGTGGAATGAGACCTGCTCTATAGGTGGCGAGAGGGAAGACAAGGCTTTATCGAGGCATGATCTGCCCTATTAACTAGGTCCAGACTCCGTGGGGTAACGTGGCTCCTCTCTATCATTTGTTCTTGACATTGAATTAGTGATTTCCCTCAAATTCTGAGCGGCTACAAATGATGTCTGGAATGGAGCCAAAGATGCAAGCAGACTGCTTTATGAGCGCTAACAGGATGATTTTTCCTTGCGAAAATTTCTAGCCAAAAAATGTGCCAAATCACCCATAAATCGTGTTCTACTGAGGGCTAAAGACCCTAGCCAGAGGCCCGAACGCGTGGCGATGGGCGTGTCTAGGACGAACGCTCGCAACCAAGCGGTGGGACACCCGGGAAAGGGCGGGAGAGCCATGGCGGATCGAGGCCGGCGCGGACGGTAGGGGCGGGGCTTCAGAGATGGCCAAGCGGCGCAAGGTCGAAGTTTTCGGCTCTTCTGAGGCGGCAGACGAAGGAGGAGGAGCCTCCGCCATCCATGGCCAGGTGCCCCGCAGCCTCGGCGACACCAAGGCTTCCACCATAGACCCCTTTGTGTGCCTGCCCCCGCCCCGGAGGCGCCTCAGCCAGCGGCGCTGAGTCCCCTCATTGGCTCAGCCAACGGCCTCGCTGATTGGTTCTCGGGTCGCCCCGGTTGGTCCGCTTCTTCTCACTCTGATTGGCCGACTGAGCTGCTCTTCAGCTCGTCAGGCAATGCGATTGCCCAGTACCTCGGAGTCCCTGGAAGCAGTTCCGGGAAACCCCGCGTGCTGCCGGGATCGCATCTCTGTCCATGAGGGGGGGGAGGGGGTGGCGCGCGCGCCATTTCTAGTCGTTTTCAAAGCGCCTCGCGCTGATTCTCACGGGCCCGGCGGCCGGCCCCTGCTCTGCCCTGGTGAGTCTCGCGCCGGCCCGCGGGGGGAGGGGCCGGGAGCCCCTGTGCGAGGCGACTCGGCCCGGCCAGGGGGCTCGGCGGCCGGTCCTCAGTTTCGTCTGCGCTCCGAGGCCCCGGGGTGGGGGCGGGGAGGGGCCGGGGGCGGTTTCGGCCTCGTCCGGCGGCGGTGCTGTGGGGCCTAGGCCGGCCGAGGCGCCTCTTGGACCGCTCTCCTCCCGCCCTGACCCTCGTCCCGCGGTCCCGCCTGCCGGGCGCGGTCCCTCGGGCCTGCCCAGTCGGCCGCGCTTTTCCCGCCTCCGTCCGCCGCCCCACGCGGCCATCTCCCGCGCAGGGCCGGAGGCGTCCGCGGCCCCCGCCCCCCTCCCTCCCCCCCCCCCCCCCCCCCCCCCCCCCCCCCCCCCCCGGCCTCTCCGTCCGGGAGCCGCGGGGCTCGGGCCTCAGGCGGCCGCGGCGTGAACGGGCTGTCGAGAGGCGGCACGGCGGTGTGGGGTGAGGCGGGCAGCGGGCGGGAGGCGCACCCCGAGGTGACCTGAGTCCGGAGCAAACTTTTGCGAGAGCCCCAGCCGGCAAGGCCGACGCGCGTGGGAACCTCTCCCCTCCCCCCCCCACCCCCGCATGCCGGGAGCCGAGATTTGAAGGAAAAAATGACTGCTAGGGGCCGTAAAACTTAGGCTACCAGCGGCGCCTCACGCTACGTAATTCTAGGAATGCCAGGGGCGCGCTCAATCGGACAGGCCGTTTTTTTTTCTTCTTGGCCGTGTGGCTGAAACTTGGGAAAAGAAACAAGAAGGAAGCCAGGGGGGGTTCTCGAAAGGTTCAGCCCGCTCGCACTTTCGCTGTCCCTCCAGGCAGGCTTTAGGGGCTCCTGAGGTAGCCGCAGGGCCGGGACTTGACACTGGGAAGCCCGCAGGTGAACCGTTAGTTTTCCATCTCGCTGGCTCTTGGGCAGCCCGTCTCTTCACGTGCGGAACGTGCACGGGGATGTTCGCGACGAGCTGAGCGATGGGCTGCGGCCCGCCGCCCCCGCCGCCCCGCAGCCCTTTACAGTCTTGGGCGCTGCTCCTGGTGTGCACACCGTGGAGGTCCGCCCACGGCAGCCCCCCGGTCAGCCTACTTGCTGCACCCAGAAATACCGTTTGGCTGCGTGGCATGGTTTTCAACCGACACAAGCGTCGCAGAGGGCCCCCCCATACGATACACAAAAGCCTTTTTTTGCACGAGCGCTTGGATTTGGCTCGAAGAGAGGTTTTCCCCTCCATCTGAAGGGTTTGGTTTTTCTGGAGTCTTAACACCGTTTTTCTTTTTTTTTTTTTTCGTGGTTAAGTTCACCAGCTTTCGGAAAGCACCGATTTCAGGATCGGCTCGTAGAGCCTTTGTAATTAAATAGTAGCCATAACTTATTTCTGGCCTGTGCTTACTACACCGCTTTTTTTTTGGGTGTCTGTTTTACCCGTACTTTTAAAACAATACCACCTTAACAGGTGTCCATGTGAGCTTTTCCTGTTAAAAATTTGTTTCCTTTCTGTGACTAAGAGTATGCCAAAGTGCGATGTGCGAAGGGTCTTGTGATACTGAGAACTTTTCGTTTTGATGATCTGATGGCTATATTGGGGAGCGGGGTGGGAAGCATCGGAAAACAATTACATTTTCACTAAGAAATTTCGGACGTAGATGCATCTGTTTTAGTCAGTAATTATTTTCGTCTTCCTCAGTAAGTAGTGAGCAAGTTTCTTCATCAGAAAGTACAGTTTTGAATGTTTTCATTTTTACTCATCAACATTTAAGGCTCAACCTACGAAATGTCTATTCAGTTTTAACTACAAAGTCTGTGTCAGTATAGGCATTAATGGGCTAACAAGTCTTAACACTTTGAAATTATGAGAATTCATGTCATTTTAGAATAACCTTTCCTATGTTTTCCTATCTGCCTTCTCTTACTACCTTCTGCCCTCTTGGGCTTTCTCTTTCATTAACTTCAACTAAATGTCAGTGGACTTTGAAATTGAAATCATTTGAAGTCAAAACAGCACTGGTGCTTTTTTGCACAGTGTTTTTTATGACCAGCAGATTGGAAGTGGTGGTTATTTTGTGTCTTAGTGCTTTCTATTTCTTTATAGCTGCCTAGCTATCTTGTGTTTCATCTAGAAAAGGAGGCTTTTTCCGTGAGATCCACCTTCATGTTCATTTTGTGTGGAAAATGTCTTTATTCTGCCTATTTTCATCAAATTATCATTTCCTCAGCAACAAATGCCCTTTATTTCCCTGTCTTCTAGGGCAGTGTAGAGAGACTGGCCTTGGGTGGTTTTATTATTTTCTCTCTTTAAAGAGTTGGTTCATTTAATTTAGCATTGCTTTAATGGCTGAACACAACGTTTTTGATAGGGCTAACCAGACAAGTACAACCAAAGTTTAACCTAATTAGGTGATGTTTGTTGAAACCTTTCGAAAGAAGTTAGCTGTCAGTTCATTATATTTTGGAGCTTTATTGTACTGAAATGAAAATTTGATTATGTACTTAAAAACAAAAACAATTACCCTAAACTATAGCTTATTTTTTATTTTATGTGGACTTAACACAATTGTTTAGTTTTTAATCTTGGTCATTTTTTCTTTTAAATCTGTGAATGGGACTAGTAAATTAATTTTAGAAGAAAAATTAAATGACAAGTTGTGTTTTAAGTGAGGTGGAGAAAACCCAAACCACTGCCATGTTGTACTAGAGACAACAGGGCAGTTATTAAACTTGAAACAGAGCTAGGAAATTTTGAAAGCTTTAAAACATTGATTAAGTGGTCTGTGGTGTTCATTTTGATTGTAAACCAAACTTTTAAAAATTGTTTAAGAATTGAGGGTTTAAGGGACTTTTAGGATTTTGTGGTGACTTGTTGATAATGTTCACCAGGACACAACAGCTGCTTGATCCAATTAGTAAATTCAAGCCTTTATTTAAGCAAGTGTACATGAAGTCTCTTAAAAGATATAATGCTTCCATGTACATTGTCTAAGGGTTCACATGATTATTATGGCAAATTCAGGCTAGATACATCACAAAAAGCATAAGGTATTTTGGTAGAGGTTATTACCAGCATGTATACAAATTAGTTTAGATAAATCGTGCATTGTCCTACAAACTAGTTATTTCTGGCTTAATGTAATATAGCTCCTGAATTTTTTCCAGCAGCATAATAAAATGGCTAATCAGGTGAATGGTAATGCGGTACAGTTAAAAGAAGAGGAAGAACCAATGGATACTTCCAGTGTAACTCACACAGAACACTACAAGACACTGATAGAGGCAGGCCTCCCACAGAAGGTGGCAGAAAGACTTGATGAAATATTTCAGACAGGTATAATATGCATTTCTTGTTTCTGACTGGTTATGAAAGTGAGGGCAAACCACTTTGAATTTTAAAGATTTTTAAGGTTAAATAATACTGTTTTCTGATATGCAGAGCTGAATGTTACCTTCCCTTCGTTGAGGGCATAGTGGGTTTGGCTTTGATGTTCTTATTTCACTATTTTGAAACCTTCTTAGTGTTGAATATGCAGTCTCAGTTGTTTTTAGACTAGAACCTCAATTTATTTTAGATTTATCTTATTAAAATGTATGTTTCAGCAAACCAAATTTTGCATTTTTTTCCTAAATCGGTCATCAATTTGCTTTTACTTTTCTACTTTTAGCTTCTTAAAAGTGATTGTTAAATCAGTTTAGGTCTGATTAGGTGGCATAATAGGAATAGTTATGCTGTACTGCCTGTAATGATAAAAAAAAAAGTCAGACTCCTTCAAAGTTTGTGGCCTGTCTATTTCTAATAGACTGTAGTCCACATCTTAGTAATTTGGAGGTGTTGTGTAACAGCTGTGTGTTTGCTTTGTTTTTGTTTTTTTTGTTTTTTTTTAAATCCAGAAGTCCTTTGGTTAAGTGCTTAAGCTTTTCTGAACATCTTAATGCCGTTGGTTGTAAGTGGTTTGTAGTTCAGAGGGAGAGAAGTACTTGTATTTAGGAAGTGTTGTTCATAAAAAAACAAACAAACGTGTCCTTCACTTTTGGGGCCCTAGATGGTGGAAACTTTCTTCCTTTGTGCTTTGTGTGCTTAGCCAGATTCTGGGAGAGAGAATTGAATTGTCTCACAAATGTGTCTTAAGTACAGTAGTAACAAATATTGTGTATGACCCCCCCCCCCTTAATTTTTTTCCACTTTATCTGAGAAGCTCAGGATAATTTTAGACACTAAAATGACTTCTAAAAGTGACTCCTGGGTGATGGTCTTATTTGAAAATCAGCCCTCTGGAACTTTGCTGTGATATTCAGCCATTGAGAATTGACAGTGATCTGCTTAGAGATGCTCTCTTGTAGAGTGTTTTGTTATTGCTACAAGACTGATGATGTGAGTGTAGGCTGTGGACTGACAATGGATTGGTGGGTGTCCTGAGTTGTGGCTATGGATGATGATATACGGAATAAGGAAACTTCTAACTATCTAGGCATGCTCATTTTGAGCTCTAAACAAAGCATGGGCAAGGTTTTTCTTAATATATAAGTTACTTAGCAAGTGGCATTATATTTATTTGAAATTAATATATGGAATAAAAGTTTTTTGTTTTTACTGTTCAAAATAGAGTCACTTTTGATGTTCATACTGACTCAGGGAATTTAATATACCAAATATTTCTATATTGTATCAATTTTGAGGTATATTATTTCTATATGTAGATATAACAAATTTAGAATGTTACTTATGTTTTAAACTTAAGTACAAGTTCTGTGCAATTAAGTACTACCTATATAGGTTGTAGTGCATGCATTTTCTATATAGTTAACTTGTAAGTCCATAATCTGGTTCTTAATGCCTTTTGAAAGAGATTATAATTTTTGACATTTCTAAATGCCACATTTTTAAATCTCTTGTTACTTCAGAGGAACAAGGATTATCTTAAAATATGACTTTCAGAATTTACTAGTCAAGCTGCACTTGCATTTGTGAAAACTTGCTTTTGCCTTTCCACATTCTGACTGCAGCAAAGTAGATGCTCAGATAAACAAATACATTTCCATTTATCTTTGGGGCAAAGGAGGGAAGCCTATGATTTTTATGGCGAGGGAGAGATTTAGTAAAAGTGTTTTTTTTCCTCCCCCTACATTTTGTTTGCATAATGAGTTATTCTTGAGCTATAGTAAACAACTACAACAGTTCATAACGTGAAGGCAGATCTTGTGGGAAATGTAGTATATTTTAAGGTAAACCTGAGTTACAGTAATGCTCAATCTAGTGCAGTTGTATACTTCACATCTAACTTCTAGGACAACTTTGGGGAAATGGAACATGAGGCTAGCTTGCTTTTTTAAAAAAAATTTTTGTTTGGGATGTAAGAATTGATATTCTAAAAAAAAGAATTGATATTCTTGTGTATAAGTATCTTATCTTTCACTTTCATATTTATATTCAGTCCTTTATAATACTGGTATAGAACTGTATGCATATAGATAGATAAAAATGTAGTTTATCAGTGATAGTATTGAATTTAATTCTTGATTAAACATTGATAGTATAATTTAGATCCCTTTGTTGAAATAATGTTATTACTTTTCAATTTAATTTTTAGGCTTGGTAGCTTATGTCGATCTTGATGAAAGAGCAATTGATGCTCTCAGGGAATTTAATGAAGAAGGAGCTCTGTCTGTACTGCAACAGTTCAAGGAGAGTGACTTATCACATGTTCAGGTAAGGTCATTTGCTCAGCAATGTCTTTGAACAGTTAATGATCAGAAAGTGGGTTCTCTCCCCCCCCCCCCCGTTTTCTTTCTTTTTTTTTTTTTTAAATTTTTTTAGGCATCACTGCCCTCTGGTGGTGGGAGTAGGAGGCCCAGCCTTTGCTCCTGTGAGCTGGAATTGAACCTTCATCCCAGTGGGCCTCAGTCCCGTGCACAACCACTACGCCACGGGGGCTTAGCAAAGCCCCCCCTGTTTTTTCTTTTGCATCACTGCCCTGGTGGGAGTGGGAAGCCCAGCCTTCCTCCTAGAGAGCTGCTGCTGGATTTTAACCATCAACTCTATGGGCCGTAGTCCTGCACACAACCACTACGCCACCAGGGCTCAGCTCAGAAAGTGTTTTATTATTAGAGAAGTTTTTTTTTTTTTTGTTCACTACCACTTCTTTTTTTTTGGGGTGGGGGGGCATCACTGCTCTCCAGTGGTGGGAGTAGGAGGCCCAGCCCCACTGCTGGAATTGAACCTCCGTCCCAGTGGGCCGCAGTTCTGCGCACAACCACTATGCCACCGGGGCTCAGCCCCACTACCACTTCTTTTTAAAAAATACTAAAAAGATACTCTGCTAGCAGAATACTAGTACTCTACTAGTAAAAGAAAAAATGTGAAGCCAACATTCTGTCCTCTTCTTTAGAGTGAATTATTTTTTTTAAAAAAAGGGTTATTTTTTATGTATTTAAATTTCTGTCTTAACGTTTTTTTGCATTATGTGATTCTGTTTTGTCTTGGCGGGAAATACAGTAGGTAGCAATAGTTTCAGAGTGTTTGGCAAAAAAATAGTCCATGTACAATTATATATCAATAATTTGAAGACTTCAGTGTAGAAGGTAAGCTATGTGAGGCCTTGATATTTTACTACTGCCTCTGGTATATAGTAACTATTCAGCAATTATTGGATGAGTTAATTAAAATTTTTCTTTTTCTTTTTTTTTTTTGTGCCGTCACTGCCCTGGAGAGAGTAGGAAGCCCAGCTTTGCTCCTAGAGAGCTGCTGCTGGATTTGAACTGTCAACCCCATGGGCCGCAGTCCCGCACACAACCACTGGGCCACCAGGGCTCAACCTGAAATTTTTCTGAGGAAGTTTAAATATGTTTTAGGTTTTTGACTCTTCCAAAATTTCTGGTGGTTTTTTTTTAATTGAATTATCTGTTTTAGAACAAAAGTGCATTTTTATGTGGAGTTATGAAGACCTACAGACAAAGAGAGAAACAGGGGAGCAAGGTGCAAGAGTCCACAAAAGGTCCTGATGAAGCAAAGATCAAGGTAAAACTTTTGGATAATTGTTATTTTTGGGGGGGCATTACTGTCCTCAGGTAGTGGGAGTAGGAGGCCCAGCCTTTGCTCCGTGGAGCTGGAATTGAACCTCCATCCCAGTGGGCCGCAGTCCCATGCACAACCACTATGCCACCGGGGCTCAGCCCCAAAACTTTTGGGTAATTGTAATGAAAGTAAACTTAACCACATATAAGCCGACCCGAATAGCAGCTGAGGACTCTAATTTTACCACAAAAACTGCATTAAAAATAATCTGAAAAACTCAGCCTATACATGACTATATACAGTAATAATTAAGAGTTTAGAGCTTTGCAAAGTTATTTGTTGATGTTATTTTTTGGTTTCAATTAATATTTAGAAATTCAATACCTTGGTTTGAAAATGCTTTTTAGTTAAAGCTCACTGCCATAAAGTTGATTCTGACTCAGCAACTATACAGAGTAGAGTACTGAGTTCCCGTAATCTTGATAGAGCAGAAAACCTCATCTTTCTTCCTCTGGCACCTGCTGGGTTGGAACTACTTGCTTTGTGCTTCTTAGCCTAACACTATGCCATGAGGTCCTTTTATGTCTATCTCGTAGTTAGAATCTTAGGCAAATAATCAAATTGATGTTTCACACACACAAAAAAACCTAACTTATTTTTATTTATTGACTGATAATTATCTTTATTGATGCTTTGAATAAAATTTCTTGAGTTGATGCAGTAATACGTCCTTTTCAAAAAGCTTTGGTTCATTTTTTTTCCCCTTGATTTTTTTTTTTTTGTAAAGAAATATCATTTGCTATAACTATTCTTTTGAACTTTTTTCTTTTGAGTTTTTATTCGTCTTTGTAATCCTCAGTTTCTTTGAGTTATAAAATGTATATAGTCCATCAGACCTTAGAAACTACAATTCGTAATTTCTGTCTGAAACATATCCCACTTTACCACTTTACTGGAGACATTAAATAACTATTTCAAATTAAAAAGTCTATCACTAAGTAAGTCTAACTGTAAATACTACCCAACTATTAATTACCTTTTGTTTATGTGTGTGTGCAACATATGCAAAAATTCTTAAATGTCTATAGTATATCTTCAGTATGAGAATTCACTGAAGTCTCCATTGCTAAAACTAAAAAAAAAGTAAACTACTTTTCTGGTGACATAAATACTATATTCTGTATGCATATATAATAATGATACTAGCCTGAGCCCTGGTGGCGTAGTGGTTGTGTGCGGGACTGCAGCCCACAAGGTTGACCGTTCAAATCCAGCAGGAGCTCTCCAGGAGCAAGGCTGGGCTTCCTACTCCCACCAAGGCAGTGATGCCACATAAAAGTAAAAATTAAAAAAGAAAAAGAGAAAAAAAATAATATGATACTATTTTCCTATAAAAATAGAAGTTTTGTTTGTATCAAAGGTAACAGAAAGAAGAGGTCCTAAGGTGTGTGTGTGTGTGTGTGTGTGTGTGTATATATATATATATATATATATATATATATACCTGTGGAGTCCTCTTCTAAATGGAGTTTTGAAAACTGTTACACTTGATAACTTAAAATTTCTTGAGGCTCTTATATTATACAATTTAAAAACCCTCCAACTGTAAATTACCTCCCTCTCTAGGTATATTACACTCTCCCTCCCACTTTTTTCCTTTTGTTTTCTACTTTCAGATTTTATCTTGTTTTTCAGATCTTTGAGAAATACAAATATAGCTTCAATTATAATACAAGCTCCCTGAGTGCAGGACATCATTTTTTTTTTTACAATTTTTCAATTTTGTATTTATAATATTTAATGTTAAGAGAAAAGTTGGTGGGCTGAGCCCCGGTGGCGTAGTGGTTCTGCGCGGGACTGCGGCCCACTGGGATGGAGGTTCGATTCCGGCTTCCAGGAGCAAAGGCTGGGCCTCCTACCCACCACCAGGGCAGTGATGCCTTAAAAAAAAAAAAAAAAAAAGAGAAAAGTTGGTAATCAGAAAAGTTTTTTTTTAATTTATATATGCACTCATTTGGTAATTGCCAATGATTTTTGAGTTTGTACTATGTGAGAAATCATTCTGTTCTTCCAGAACTTAGGGCGTAGTTGTATGAAATAAGCCTTGATCAAAGATTAAATTAAGAAACTTCAAGCAAAACAGAACAAGTAGGAAGAGATGTATGTATAGATGACAGTACATGGTGAAAGTTGTGCATAGGAGTTTGTCTTTTGTACTGGTTTTTGAAAGGTCGTGAATATTCATCTGAAAAGAATCACTGGTAGAAATAAGTACAGTTTGTTAAGAGAGTAAGCAAGAAGAGAGCGCTAACTCAAGTTATGAGTACTCTCCAGTCAATTTCAACCTATAAATATGCTAAATAACCCTATAGCAACTGGAGATTTATTAGGTTGAACATTTTTCAGGAGTAGAATTGCAGGTCTTCTGTGGAGCTGCTGGTAGGTTTACCATTCACCATTAGATAAGCAACTGCGTGTTTTTAACTATTGAGCCACCAGGACTCCTAATTGCAATAGAAGCAGAACCAAACCCCCTTGTCTTTGAGTCAGTTCACACTCATGGTGACCACAGGAAAGAATAGAACTCCCCCACAGAATTGAAGTACAAAGGCTGCAAATAGGAAATGTGTAGAACTTTTAATAATTCTTGCCTAGTTTTCTGTTCTTAGCGCATAACAGAAAAGTGCTATATGCTGGGAGACTGGTTTGTGAATAACTTAATATATGGAAAGGAGCAGTGCAAAAAAGTGGGAGGGACACATGTGAGTGTTCATCTTAACATTTTTCCCCTATTAAATACTTAGCCTAAGATGCTGGGAGACCTTTTGGGAAATACATGCCTTTGTGAGTTAATACTTTAGTATAATTGGATGTAATTTTCTCTAGGCCTTGCTTGAGAGGACTGGTTATACTCTGGACGTAACTACAGGACAGAGGAAGTATGGTGGTCCTCCACCAGACAGTGTGTACTCTGGTGGGCAACCTGGAATTGGAACGGAGGTAAGTGTTCTTCAGCTGCTTGACAAATTCTTAAAGTTTTTGAAGGGAAAACTATGGTTTCTGTCATAGTGTAGCTGTCAATATTATTTTGGATCCTCATCTGTATTTTGCTGCAGTCATGAGCAAGGATAAGCATATCATGTCTGATAGATGGCCAAGCATCTTATAAAGGAGTGCAGCATTCTTGGAACTGCTAGCTAAATTCCCATATTAGTAACACCATTTTAGTTGCTTGGTAAGGCTAGAGAGAAGTAGCTTTATTCTGTCTTAAAATTTAAAGATCGGTTATCTACCTTTCCATTCTCGTCCCCTTCTTCCCAGAAAAATACATAGAAGGTACTAATTATTGGGAGACATTATTGATGGGATTGGGTTGTACAGAAGACAGAAGTAGAATCTGATCAAGATTGAGCATATTGATCTCTAATTGAAAAAGAAGCAACTCCTCTTCCATCTCTGCTTTCATAAAGATTTCTCCATATGCCTTTATGTTAAATTATTCTAATTCTTTACATTGATAAGACTGAGTGCCAAAACTTGGCGGCTGCTGCTTCTGACTATTATTGAAAGTTCACAACCACCTAGCCGTGGCTGCAAGAAAGATCTAGGGAGCTACTTGTAAAAAACATATAGTGTGGATAATCCAATGCAGCAGTTATTTTCTGTCTCATGGGGTTGCTATGAGTCAAAACGTTGAACTTGACTGCACCGAACAGAAATGTATGCCAGAATATGAGCTGTTACTGCAGGAAACTTCGTGTTTCCATTATGTATCTTAATTTCCTAGCAAATGCCAGAAACATAAGCAAATAAATTTAATGAACACTTGTGATCTTTACTGAAATCAGAAACTGTACCTTACTATGTAAACTATGTTGAATGCAGTTTTATAGAATTTTCTTTTAAATAAAGTGATATGGGGTAGTTTTCCTTAAATGATGGTACCGTTTAAATATTTAGGTATTAGTTCTATTGCTTAGTTGTAATTTTGACCAGCATTCTAGGAAATTGTAAGCATTCACATTTAAAAGTAGACTAATATTATTGAAACTATTACTAAAGTCAAGACTTTTCAAGTGACCATAAGCAAAGATTAGTTTGTGAGTAGACAAAGTCTCCATGTATTATAACTTTAGATCTGTGTCAGCACAAAACTAATTCTAATTTCATGTTCTCATTTGGGTATAATTCCCATTCATTAGTTTTTGTTTTCTGAACTTTCATTTATTCTAATTATTGCATTCAGTATTCTATGTCTTAATGCCCGGCATTATTTTTCATGATACCCAAATCAGGTAAGCATAATTATTTTGGGTTTCTTAAAAATCAGCCTAAATTACTTAACACTATAGAATTAGTGGTAGAATTGGAAATAGGATGATGAGCCAGCTAAGGTAAAGAAACTTGATTAAAAAAAAATAATAAAGAGTAAGAAAGGAAGAAAAAGATGTCAAAAAAAAACCTTGATATACAAGTGATTAATATTTCTTCTTATTTACTTGTCTTCTCATTAACTTTCCCCCATAACCCTCATCTTTGATGTCCTACATATTTACTATATCCTTTTAAATTTAAACTTACATTTCATTTAGTTCTTAATACAGACAGTTAAGTGTTCTGGATTTTTTTTTTATAGCATGTGAATTTCTTTCCTAGAGGTTTAAGATTTTACCTTTGACATTAGGATTAATTTTTAACCCCACATAGAAAATGAATAAAGAAAGGTGGAGCTGTACCTTTTGACTCTTTTGAGGTAGTTTCTGAAACATCTTCATGATAGGAATATAGTTGGAAAATCATCAACAACATAGCATTTATTTATCTTACTTTTGTTTCTCCAATCATTACAAAGTCCTAGGAATAAGAATTAAGCCTGCATAACACTTATTCTTTGCAAAGCCCAGTATAGAGGCTAGTGCAAAAGTGTAGTTGGCAAAAGTCGATTTTGTTGGAGTCCCTGAGTGGAACATATAGTTAGTTAAGTGTTGATTAACTAGCCAAAAGGTTGTTGATTTGAACTTAACATTGGTGACTTACAAGGCAGGTTTACTGATATGTTGCTGTAAAGTTTATAGCCTTGTCAATACTGTGTGGAGCAGTTCTTTCCACATGTGTGGTTGCCATAATAGAGAACTAAACCTTCTTTAGCCATTAGTGTCATTAATTAGCATTAAAGAGACTTGTTTCATTTTTATGTAGCTAAGAAATGAGCTTGCTAATGCTATAAATAGGATTTCAGTGCAAGTATTTGAACATAGGATAACTTTCAAGTAATTAAAAACAAATAATTGGTATGTTAAATACAATATGAAACCTGGTGGTGTAGTGGGTAACAATTGGGCTATTAACACCCAGGTTGGTGGTTCTAATCCACCAGGTGCGCCACAGGAGAAAGATGAGGCTTTCTGGTTCCATATACATTTTTACAGCCCTACAAATCCAAGATAGCTGCTCTAATCTGCTTTCGTAGCCATCAACTCAGTAGCAGTGGGTTAGTCATAAAGTATAGGTACTTTTTCTTAGCCTGTTCTGCCTTTTATGGGGAGAAAAGCATATTTTCCTCAATTATGTATTAGATGTTATTACATACAGCAGATAGGTATGCAGCACAATTCCCATAACATAATCACCAACTTAAACCATTCCTATCATGGTACTTGTTACAGCAAAATCCCATTGTAAAATTTTGGATTCCTGCTATGCTTGAAATTTAAATTTTGAAAAGGCAAAAAGAGTAGGTTTTTTTTTTTTTTTTTTTTTTTTGTGGGCCTCACTGCCCTCTGGTGGTCATGCCCTCTGGTGGTCGTGGGAGCTACCCAGTGCTGCTCCTGAAAGCCGCTGCTGGATTTGAACTGCCAAGCCCACAGGCCACAGTCCCGCACTCAACCACTTAGACCACTGGGGCTCAACCCAAGAGTAGGCTTTTAAATGTACTATATTACTGAAAGATTTAATGAATTGATTTGTTTTAATTAGTATTTTTTTGGGAGGTTGGGGGCTTCACTGCTCTCTGGTGGTGGGAGTAGGAGGCCCAGCCACACTGCTGGAATTGAACCTCCATCCCAGTGGGCCGCAGTCCCGCGCACAACCACTACGCCACCGGGGCTCAGCCTTTAATTAGTATTTTGATGTGAGTTTGTTTTATTGTATTTTTACAGTCATAAAAGGCTATTTCAATTCTTGAAGAGATGGAAATAAGGGTCATTGTCTATGACTGACAGTATTAAGTTATAAGGACTGTGAGGATTATTTCACCTTTGGTAAAAGATCTGTAAATTAATCTTGTAAATGAACACTCATTAACATGCATTGCTGCTAAAAGCCCTCAAATGAGAAGTATATACAAATTTTTAAAAATTTAAAAACCCATTGTCATAGAGTCAATTCTGATTCTAATAATGACCAGATAGGATAGAATTGCTCTGCAGAGTTTGCAAAGTTGTAACCCCTACTGAAGTTGATTACCACATTTTTCTTTGGCAGAGCAGCTAATGGGTTGGAACTACTTGACCTATTGGTAGTCAAACAAGACTCCAGTATAAGCTGACCCGAATATCAGCCGAGGCACCTAATTTTGCTACCAAAAAATCTATTAAAAATATGCTGAAAAATTTGGCTTATACATGAGTATATATGGTACTTAACCCCATGCTACCAGGGTACCATACACATAATATCCTACCATCACTTCAATAATTTTTATAGGTAGAATTTAGTGACTTTGATTATATTGTGTGTGTATGTATGTATATTACATTGTATATTTAGCCTACTTTTTTACCCGCCTTTTCCTAATTACTTCTTTCCTGTTTCCATAAACTCAGGAACCCTTCCCCTTCGTGGTGCTGTAGTTTTAGATGGCAAGATTGTGGTGGTTCAAATCCACTAGGCAATCCATAGAAGCACCATGAGGCCCTCTGCTCCTGTGAAGAGTTGCAGTCTTGAGGAATTCTTTAGAGTAGTCCTACCCTGTTCTGTAGGGTCCCTATGAATTAGAATCAACTAAATGGCAGTGGGTTTGGTTTTGATTAATCTTTCAGTGCCATGTAAGTGTTCGATAAAACTTTGGGTTGCTGTTACTAATTTGATCGCCTGTAGCAGTGGTTCTCAACCATCCTAATGCCGTGATCCTTTAATATAGTTTATGTTGTGGTGAACCCCAACTATAAAATTATTTTCCTTGTGACTTAACTGTAATTCTGCTACTGTTATGAATGGGGCGACCCCTTTGTTTGACCCATAAAGGGGTTGCAACCCACAGATTGAGAATCACTGCCCTATAGGTATTTCTTAAAAGTGTATAGTGCTCAAGACAGACTTTCTTTATAAATTCAGCTGACTTATTGTTTGTTTATAAGAAAGTTTAAAGGAGGATACTTTTTAAAAATTGATTTTATTGGGGCTTGTACAACTCATCACAATCCACACACATATCCTTTGTGTCAAGCACCTTTGTACATTTGTTTCTCATATCATTCTCAAAACACTTGTTTGCTCTTTCTCCTTAAGCCAATACTTTTGGTTTAAGTGAAAATTAAAATTATTTTGTTTCCGTTAACATAGCTATAATATTTACGATAGTTTTAACTGCAAATTTGTTTGTAGAACATAACACTGATGGTTTGTGGAGAAATTAAAAAGAAATAAATTGCCATCTAAATTTTTGGTGTATTAATTGATGTAGGGTATTATAGAAACTATTTTGTAGCATTTATATTGAATTATTAGAGGGAGAAGCTGATGTTTTCAAAATAGCAGATTTGAGAAGCACTTGGATAATGAAGAACTTTAGATACCCTGAGAGACAATTGTGCAGCCAGCTTACATTTGTTGATTGTATGTTCTCTCCTTTACAACTATGAACAATTGCTTTAGAGTATTCAGTGATTGGCTAGTAGATAGCCAAACCTTTTCCCCAGGCTTGATGTTAGTGAGCAAAAGAAAAAATGTTTTTAGGGTCTCCATTAGACTGTTGATTCTGGAGGGAGATGCTAAATAGTTCATTGGCAGTCAGAATGACACAAGATCCAAAAAGCTAATAAAAGGAATTTAAAAAATTTTGCTTTTGTTAATTTAAAAGTGCCTTAAAAACTTAGTAAAAGGAGTGATGCTCATTAATTTGTGTTTGAATACTATCTCTTTTTAGCCTTATTAACTTATGTTTTTAAATCATAAGTCAAAATGATCTGAAATGAAATTGCCATCCATCCCTCATTTAAATAAGCATTTGTAATACTTAGCATTTTTCTCCATGGAACTTGGTGATTATAATACTAGGAACTTCATCTACCCTAGATTTTCGGTGTCTTTTGCCTTTTTCTTTGTTGGGGGCTTCACTGCCCCTGGTGGTGGGAATAAGAGGCCCAGCTTTGCTCCTGGAGAGCGCTGCTGGATTTGTACCTTCAACCCAGTGGGCCGCAGTCCCGCGCACAACCACTACGCCACCAGGGGCTCAGCCCTTGACTTTTTCTATAAGATGATTAATCTTAAAATTTACTTAACTGAAATATCTGAGGGGGAAAGATAAGGTTCTCTGTGCCCATAAAAATTTGCAGTTGGGCTGAGCCCCGGTGGCGTCGTGGTTGTGCGCGGGACTGCGGCCCACTGGGACGGAGGTTCAATTCCAGCAGTGGGGCTGGGCCTCCTACTCCCACCACTGGAGAGCAGTGATGCCCCCTCCCCCCCCCCCCAAAAAAAAAAAAATTTGCAGTCTTAGAAATCAACAGGGACAATTTCTACCCAGTTCTATTGCATTGCCATGAGTCAGAATGGACTCGATGGCTGTAAGGTTTTGGGGTTTTTTTTTTTTTTTGGGAGGGGGGGGGTTTCCTGAAAATAGAAATTTTCATTTGAAGTTTGCTTATAATGAGGCAATCATATATACCCAAGTGTTATGTAAGTAGTGGTTCAATACGTATTTTCATTATGTTCTCTTTGTTTTACATTGCTGTAATAAGTAGGGAGAAAACACAGATGGTGAAAAGGGTAGTTATTAAGCACCACTACAGCATGGTAATTGAAACAATATAAAACTTCCCAGAAGTTTTAAAATACTCAAATAGACTTATACTCAAATTAAAAAAAAAAAAAAAGTCACCAGATTTAACCAGAGTGGTTATTAGCTACCCCTAAAAATACATTTCAAAATTAATGCCAATTAGTATGGTGTCTTGTGGTACATTTTGTATTAGCTTTTTGTTTTCCCTTGTGAATGAATGCTCACTTACAAGGCTGATAATAGAGTGGAGGCAGATCTAACAGGATTTGTTGACAGATTTGAATAGATTATGGAGAAGGTGAAGGCTGACTTAAATGGTTGGGATGATGAAGTTGCCATTTTTTGAAATGTAGATGGGAAGAACAAGTTAGCGTGGTTGAAAAACAGTTGATGCACTGTTCGTAACCTGTTACCAGATTTACTGCTGATGGGTTCCATTCCAGTGCTACAGAAATTCCCAGAATAATATAAGATAGACAAAACTTGCCTGTCTGATTTTATATTTGGGAGACAAGGGGAAAACACAAACAGTTCCGTTTTGGACATGTTTTGATTAGATATCCAAGTTGAACAATATATTGAGGAAGCAGATGCTTTTAAAGAACCCGGAATTCATGGAGACAGTTCTGGCTGGAAATTATATATGTGGGAGGCATCAGTTCCTATATGCTATTTTAAAACACAGAGTTTATAGGATCACCAAGGGAACTTACATAGATAGAGTAAAAGTCTAGGGTCTGAGCTTTATGTTCTTCATTTAGAGGTTGAAGATCTGAGGACAACATAATAAAGGGGGAAAAAAAAGGAACCAGTGAAGTGGGAGAAAAACCAAGAGCACAGTGCCCTAGAAGTTGATTGAGGAAAATTTTTACAGAAAGTTGAGTCAGTTAATTATGTCAAACTTTCCAAATCTTAGATGTGACAACATGGTAGTATTTACTACTGATAAGAAAGGTAATGAAGGTCAGATTTGAAAGATTAATAGGGCAAGAAGAAAAGGATGTCAAACAGTAAGTATATTTAGCTTTTTTTTTTTTTTTGTATCACTGCCCTCTGGTGGTGGGAGTAGGAGGCCCAGCCCTTTCTCCTATGGAACTGCTGCTGGATTTGAACCTCCATCCCAGTGGACCACAGTCCCGTGCACAATCACGCCACCGGGGCTCAGCCCTATTTAGCTTTTTTGAGGTATTTTGATACAATGGGTAGAAAAATGGAACAATAGCTATAAGAGGTTGTATAGGAAGGCGTTCCATTTTAATTTAAATGAGAGAAATTATAGTGCATATAGCTTATGAAAATGACCTAGTTTAAAGGGGAAGTAGAGTTGTTGCTGGAGCAAATATCCTTAACTAAGAGAGGAAGATAGGATCTAGTGTACACATTAATAGTAAGTTGCTACTCCATTCACTCATACACTTATCTGAGAGAAGCAGCCATTCTGCCCTAGACTCTGTTCAATGCTGGTGGCAGGGGTGGGGTGGAGGAAGAAGGAATTGAATCCTCTTGCTGTTTTTTCCCATGAAAAAAACAAAACTCACTGCCATTCAGTTGATGCTGACACATAGTGACCATAGGACAGGGTAGAACTGCCCCTTTGAGTTTTCAAGACTAACTGTTTAGGAGAATAGAAAGCACCCTCTTCCTCCTGGGGAGCAGTTGATCATTTTGAACTGTCCACCCTGTGCATCATAGCCCGCAACATAACCACTCCATTACCTTTGGGCACCTTTGGTATTCCCAGGTGAGGAAATTGAGTTGCGTTGATTAAGAAACTTGTTCAAGGTAACTAACGAGGTGAATCCAGCATAACCTTAAACTACATTTTGTCTTACCTTCTCCCTACCTCTATAGCTATCGTGCTATATACCAAGCCATCATTATAGCATGCCTAGATTATTTTGTTAACCTGACTGGTCAGTTTGTTCCTCATACAATTCCTTTCTCTCTCTCCCCCCCCCCCCCCCGAGTAACTAGAATGTTCTCTTTATTTTTTTTTTTTTCGGGGGAGGGGGGCATCACTGCCTCTGGTGGTCGTGGGTGCTACCCAGTGCTGCTCCTGAGAGCTGCCGCTGGATTTGAACCTCCAAGCCTGCGGGCTGCAGTCCCGCACTCAACCACTTACTCCACCAGGGCTCAGCCTTGTTTGTTTTGTTTTGTTTGGAATGTTCTCTTTAGAACATAAATTGTACATGCTCAAAAACCTTTTAGTGGCTTCCCATCTGGGGTAAAAATTAATACTTATCCTAATACTAAGCCTATTTGCTGCCTTAATAACCTACTGGGGTAAAACCATCACCTATCTTTTCTACTATTGTCTCCTGTAGACCTCCACTCCCAAGCACTGCCCTATTTATTTATCAAGTATGTCAAGAATATTAATACCTCATGGTCTTCTGTGCTTGTTCCTTCTCTATGGAATATTCCCCCTCTATTTCCTACTGCAATATCTTTTTCCTAGGTCTCAACTCGAATTTAACCTCCTAGTTATTAATCAACCCCTTAACCATCCTCTTTTTCTTTCTAGTATTTAACTCCTGAAATTATATTGTTTATGTTACGTGTGTGTGTGCACGCACATGCATGCCTATCTTCCTGCCAGCCACTAGAATATAGACCTCACAGAGGCCTAAACTCTTTCTGTGGTGTTGATTGGTGCTCTAGAACCTAGACAAACGCTTGGCACATGAATCTAAGGGAATATGTGATAGTTTCATGAAAAGTGTAGAAAAGTTCCTTTCTGAAGTAGGGAGCTGTTTGTGTAAGTCAATAAGCATTATGCAGTGGAACAACTTCAAGTTGATATTTAAAAGATTAATTGGATATTATGAGGTTGAAAATATCTGAAATTATTTCTGTTCTTGGGAGCATTGCCTTTGTCATGTTGGAAAGAGGAGGTCTAGCAGAAAGTATATTCCTCCTAAGAGAAATAGAGAAAATTGGAGAAGTCAGTGGACAAAATGATTTTAGTCAATTTTGATTTTTGAGAGAAGAAAACATAGGGGTTTTTATGGGGTTTTTAGATGTAAAGAAAGAGAATAAAATTAGAAATACCTAAGGGCTGAGCCCCAGTGACGTAAGTGATTGAGTGCAGAACTGTGGCCCGTGGGCTTGGCGGTTCAAATCCAGCGGCGCCTCTCAGGAGCAGCACTGGGTAGCGCCCACGACCACCAGAGGCAGTGATGCCTCCCCCCCCCCCAAAAAAAAAAAGACAAAACAAACAAAAAAATTAGAAATACCAATGATTTACCCATGCATTGATACTCTAAGATTATTCTGATAATAAAGTTATTCTTCCGTATGCATACACAAGAACAAAAATTGGGACTTCAAGATGTTTTTACAAGAATGAAGAAAATGTTCCAAAGTTGATTGTGATGGTGATTTCTTTTTTATTTTTTAATTTTTTTTGTGATGGTGATTTCTTAATCACCTTCTTAATGATTGAATTATTGAATGATATGTTAAATTATAGCTAAAACTTTTTAATACTTTGATAATTTATTCAAAATCAGAGGAAATGTTTAAATAGATAGTTGAAATGCAGAACTAGGTTTTCGGATGTGGATATGAAAGATGGCCATGTAGTTTCAGGCCTTAAAAGTATGTGATTTTTAAAGATGAAGAGAATTGAGTCAAGAATAGGAGCTAGAGCCATACCCCTGAGAAATACCCAGATTATTAGGTGGCTCAGAGGTATACCATGCAGAGTATTGAAGGTTTTTTGGAGGGGGCATCACTGCCCTCTGGTGGTGGGAGTAGAAGGCCCAGCCTTTGCCCCTGTGGAGCCGCTGCTGGAATTGAACCTCCATTCCAGTGGGCCGCAGTCCCGCATACAACCACTACGCCACCGGGGCTCAGCCCGAGTATTAAAGATTTTTAATAAGTAGAGGTCATACTAGGTTAGTGTAGTGTAAAAGACTTGAATTTGTTCATTAGAATTCTATTAGTGACTATCTGGACACAAAATTTAATGGAATTCTAGAGAAAGGCAATTTTAGGGAACTAAATAGTATAAGTGTCATAGACTTTAATAAAGTTGAGTTATCATGAGCTAGGTTTGCAGGGATTCCACTCAGATCACATACTTACCTTGTATTTCTAGTTGGGATGTTATCTTTGATGTTCAATCTATACTTCCTGTGATTTCCATGTTATTAGTTGCAGTTGTGTTGGCACTGACTGATGGTGAAGTTAATGCGTATAACAGAGTAAGACTGCCTGGTCAGGCACCACTCAGTCTTTCATGTGTTTGACCTTTTGTTTGGAGCCATTGTGTTAGTCCATCTGAGGGAAGATTTTCCTTCATTTTGCTCATCCTCTACCAAACATGATGTTCTTTTTTAAATGAGTAGTTTTTATAATGGCATGTCCAAAGTAAAGTATGAGGTATAGAGCAGATACTTACTTGATAACTATTTAATAAGTTAATGGAAATGGACCATGTGTTCTTAAGACATACTAAGAAAAGAAAGGTGTAATATAGGCTAAAGTAAAGGGAGTTTTTTGGTTTATATTTTATTTATATGGGAAGTTTGGGCATGTTACAGATAAGCCAGTGGGAAGTACGTACCAAAAAATGTACCGAGCAAAAGAATGGAGTTAAAGAAAACTAGTTTGTAATTATTTCCAGAAGGCAGTGAGAATACATGGACTTAGTTACTATAGTTAAGGACTAACCTTTGGAAAAGGAGGCAAATCTCTTCCTTTGAGATAGGAAAGTGAAAGTAGACATTGGTTTTTTTTTTTTAACTTTAAAAAGTAAACTTTTTTTTTTTTGGTTTGGGCATCACTGCCTGGAGATGGGAGTAGGAGGCCCAGCCTTGCTCCTGAAGAGCTGCTGCTGGATTTGAACCTCCAACCCAGCAGGCCGCAATCCCGCACACAATCACTGCGCCACCGAGGCTCAGCCCAAAAAGCGAACTTTTATCATGTGAATTATCTTAAAAAAAAAACCCACTCCCCCCCCAGTCTTGTTTTACTTTGAAAGCTAATCCTACCTACACCTGTACTAGGAATGTCTACCTAATCATCAACTCCAAATTCAGTGTCATCAAATTAACTTATTCATAGGTACTCTAGAGGACAGAGTACAACTGCCTTGAAAGAGTTTTCTAAGCTAAAGAAGACAGACTGAGGAGACCAGTAAATGAGGATTGGGATTTAAAAACCTGACATGGGTTTTGCTAGGCAGTAGTGTGGAGAATCAGATTCTTTTTTTTTTTTGGGGGGGGGGCATCACTGCTCTCTGGTGGTGGGAGTAGGAGGCCCAGCCCCACTGCTGGAATTGAACCTCCGTCCCAGTGGGCCGCAGTCCCACGCACAGCCGCTACGCCACCGGGGCTCAGCCCGAGAATCAGATTCTTTACAGAATATTGTTTAAATTTATTGTGCTCTCAGGACATTAAATTTTAAGTTAGTGAAGATTATGTCCCTTGAAGAATTTGTGCTCTAGCTTTAATTATAAAATTATGTATGTAGAATTTAAAATCTACTCAGACATATCGAGCTTGCTGACTTAAGTAGTAAAGATTTTAGAGTTGAAAAAATTTGAGAAGTCCACGTCAATCTTACATTCAATTGTTTGTAACAAGGCAGATGTCCTATTTCTGTAATGCTATGTCCTTTTCTAATTTTATCAAAAGACACATTATGTGTAACAATTTAACATTTAGAGTTGCTATCCTGAGGGGACTTAACAAGTTAATGGAAAAAATCCTGTTACTCTTTTTATTTTCTTCCACAAACTTTTTGAAGCTCATGTTTAATAATTGCACATTTTAATTAGTTTAGGGATATAGAATACTATATTGATGGCTCCGGGATTTTTAGTAAAAACTAGGTATCCTGAGTCCTTTGTAAGATTTAGTTACCTAGGGCTGAGCCCCAGTGGCATAGTGGTTGTGCGCGGGACTGTGACCCACTGGGATAGAGGTTCAAATCCAGCAGCAAGGCTGGGCCTCCTACTCCCACCACCAGGGGGCAGTGATGCCCAAATAACAAAAACAACAAAAAAAGATGTAGCTAGCTGATCAAATTGCCCCTATTCAGACATGTGTAAATATTTTTTGCCCCCCTTCTCCCACCCCTCTTTCATACCTACGTACTTTACCCTCACCCCCAGCAAAAAAAGGAACTAGAATTTGCAGTTTTAAAATCAAATGCTTCTCCCAAATCAAAAAAAAAAAAAAAAAAAACCCACCCCACCCCATAAAAGATGTAACTACTGACATAATGTATGTATGTATGTATACATTATAATTAGAGATGTATGAGTCCCCAGTAAAATGATTTTTAAGGAAAATAAAATAAAATGCTTATATTAGAATTCTAATACAGAACTTTTATTTCAGGTATTTGTAGGTAAGATACCAAGAGATTTATACGAGGATGAGTTGGTGCCCCTGTTTGAGAAGGCTGGTCCCATTTGGGATCTTCGTCTTATGATGGATCCACTATCTGGTCAGAACAGAGGGTATGCCTTTATCACCTTCTGTGGAAAGGAAGCTGCGCAGGAAGCTGTTAAACTGGTATGCGATAAATATCCACTCTCGAACAAGTCATTATTTCAGGAAATAAACCTTAATATAATACTTTATGCTAATATTTATTTTCTTTAACTTTTGCTTGTAATGTTTTTAAGTAGAATGCTTTGGTTTGAGCTCTTTGCTTTTCTCTATATATAATATATAATGAAAGTAAAACTATTCAAGAATGTATTGCATAGAAAGTGTCTCATAATTGTAAGGTATTATCTACTAGATTGATGAATAGCAAACAGTTCTTTTGAGTATTTGACATGCCATTTTGTGTTTTGGTTTAGATTAAAGGATGTCTAGTCCAGTGAAGGGGAGAATGGACTCTAAGTCACAGTAACTTGTAGTTACTTTTAGTTCACTAAGGAGTGTTGTAATAACTTTAAAATTTTGTTTGGGAACTTAAAAGTTTTTTGTCTCAGCCTAGTAATTTATTTTCTAAGTGTATTCATGTTCTTTTCCATCTTTTTTCCCTCAGGCTCTAAGTTGTCTATGTCTTAACTTTTCTCTCTTTCTACTATTTATAGCTAGTCTATTAATTTCTTTCTCTGGGGCCATTTGTTCTTTGTGTTCACTTTACAGTAGTAGTAGCAATAAAGGTTTGCAAGTTAAATATATCTTCTCTTTTACTGTATTAGGATACAACTAGCTTTGTAACTTAAAATAAAAATAACATTGTTTTGGGGGCATATATTTAGGGTCTTACTTAGTTGAGTACTAGTTCTTCTAAAATGGGTAACTTTTTCCATCAAGATAATCTAGTTTAATTAGTTTTCTTTGAATCATTTCCATTTCTAGCTTGATCAAAATTCTAGTTTTTGTTAAGAATTTTTTCTTATATGTCTCCTCAATATTGAGATTTTGTTTTATAATCATATATCTTTTAGAAAACTAGTAAGGAATCAATTATTTAAATCAAGCTTTTTTATTTTTAATCATGTCACATAACCTTAAAAATACCATTTGAAAAAAATACCATTTGACATGTAACTTAAAACTATATAGATTTTTGCTTTTATGTAGAATTTAAAATTCTTGTTTTTTTTTTTGGGGGGGGCATCACTACCCTCTGGTGGGAGTAGGAGGCCCAGCCTTGCTCCTGGAGAGCTGCTGCTGGATTTGAACTGCCAACCCAGTGGACCGCAGTCCCGCAGACAACCACTACACCACCAAGGCTCAGCCCAGAATTTAAAATTCTTTGAATATATATATATATTTTTGTAGCATCACTGCCCTGGTGGGAGTAGGAGGCCAGCCTTGCTTCTAGAGAGCTGCTGGTGGATTTGAACCATCAGCCCTGTGGTCCGCAGTACCGCACATAACCACTACACCACTGGGGCTCAGCCTGAATATTTTTTTCAATAATAAAATGTAGCTATTGGTCTTTATGTTATTATTTTGCTTATCTATAGCTACTTAATAGTTTTATCCCCAAGGACTCTGAATGATCAGCTTACGTATTTTATCTGAATTATTTGAGAAAAGTAAGATAGATAAAATTGAAATATGAAATATTTTTGAAAAATAAAGCAAATAGCTTTGAGCTACTTGTATGCAGAAGCAGTGAGTGTTGTCAGAGCCAAATTAAAATGAGAGATCATAACAATGATAAAAAGAAAAGCATTTACTTTATAATAAGCTGGAGAGAACTCTGCAAGTTCTTGAAACAGGGAGTACTGGTCCTTAAACTGTTGCCTTTTAAAGATAAGATCACGTGTCCTGAGTTTGGGGTGGTTGTGGGGTGTTTTTGTTTTCTTCTTTTTACAGTGTGACAGCTATGAAATTCGCCCTGGGAAACACCTTGGCGTGTGTATATCTGTGGCAAATAATAGACTTTTTGTTGGATCAATTCCAAAGAATAAGACTAAAGAAAACATTCTGGAAGAATTCAGTAAAGTCACAGGTAAAACAAAATTGTATTTATATATTAGTTTTGGGTGCTCTGTTGTACTAATTTCCTCCCCCCCCCCCCCAAAGTTGTACTAATTTCTAAGTGCAAAAAAAAGGCATGGTGTGTTTAATCTAATTCAAATCTTTGTCTTAATTACCTGCCTTTTGCCTTTTAGTGGTTTGAACTTTTATGTACTCAGTTTGTTGGAGTATCTTTGGAATTTACCTCTTTTCTTTTGTGGAACCCTGATTTTGCCAGAATCTTTTCTCTTTAACCTTTACGTTAATGTCTCTGCTCTTCTTAACCACCCACATTCAGTGCACTTTAGAATCAAGGGCAATGAAGATTTTTTATTCTATCTCTTTGTCATGCAAAAGACCAAATTTTTAGAACCATGGAATTGAGAGTTATCTCCACTCTATCTAGATTATGACTCATCTTTGTTTGTTTGTTTGTTGTTCTCTTAACTCACCTCATCTACTAAAGATTACTTCTTTCTCGCCTTTTAAATTTTCAACCTTTGATTGACTTATTTTAGTTAGTGCCTCAAGTATCTATAAGGAACATCAGCTACTATCATAATTGTGTTGGTTACATACCCAAGCTGGAATAGTTCTTTGACCTCACCACTTTATTACTCACTAGTTTCCTTTTGTATGAAATCCATTCATTTCTTTAGAATATATTTCTTCACATGCCTATTAAACACTAGACATTGTGCTATATGCGAGGGTTGAGTGGTGACTAAGAATATGTGTTCTTTAACCTTAAAGAGCTTTTATTTTTTGAAAAGCACAAAAACTTAAAACTTTAGTAAGGAATATGAGGGAGAACTATTTAGTTAGAGAATAGCTCCTATCTTTGCTTTATTTTGATGATTAAGGCTTTACTGAGAGATGACATTTATTCCAAAACTCAGAAGTAGAAATATAGCCATTCAAAGGGCAAGAAGTACATTCCAAGAGAGCAACACATGCAAAGGCTCTGATACAATAAAAAAACTCAGGGTATTAAAATGAAGAAAGAGCAGTGTTTTAAAGTTATAATTTGGCATACAGTTCTATGAAATGAGATTCTGAAAGTAGGCAAGTTCTTTGTAGGTCTTCCAAGGATTTTTATTCTAGGTATCAGATATTCTTAAAAGGACAACATCTGATTCATGCTTGCAGGACATTATTCCTATATAGGTAATGGCTTAGAGAGTGTTTCCAGAGGGTAACTTCTTGTGTTAGTTGAGACTGTCATAATAAATGAGATAGAAGATTGGACTCTAGCTGAGCCCCGGTGGCGTAGTGGTTGTGCGCGGGACTGCGGCCCACTGGGATGGAGGTTTGATTCCAGCTCACAGGAGCAAAGGCTGAACCTCCTACTCCTACCACCAGGGCAGTGATGCCTTAAAAAAAAAAAAATAAATAAAATAAATTAATAAAAAAAAAAAAAAGAAGATTGGACTCCAGTGGTAACAGTAGAGCTTAAAAGAAGTAGATAGGTTTCGAATTTGATAGGGGATAAGCAAAGGAAGAAATCAGGAATACACCTAAATTTCTAGGTAGTGATACTATTTTATTAGGTAGGGAATTCTGGGGGAAGATAGGTTTGCAGGCAGTATGGTGATGCAGTTTTGGAAATGTTAAAATTGGAATGTGTAAGAGACATGTTGAGCTGAGTAGTTAAACACGTGTAAAGCTCAGCTATCTGTGCTAGAAACAAAATCTAAACATCTTTAAGGCTACAGATGATAGTTAAAAGTAGAGACCAGGTAATCTTAACCGGAGAAGAACATACCAAAGAAGAGGGCATAGGACCAAGATCAGAGAGGTACCAGTATTTAGCAATCAATTTCACTCTTGGTAAAGAGTAATATTTTTTTTTAATTAAAATTCATTTTATTAGGGGCTCGTACATCATTTTTCCAATACATAAATAAACATACTGTGACGAGCACCCTCGCACGTCCGCTGCCGTCATCATTCTCCAAACAGTAATATTTTTAAAAAATTATAATTTACATACATTTTATCAATTTCTACTTGTGTCTTCAATAACACTGATTACATTCTTTGAACTATGCACTTATTTTCATTCTACTTACAACTTTTCCACCATACCTGAAAGTAAGAATTCTTAAGTTAGATCCAATGTCCAAGATCTTGTTTATTATTTGTTCTCTCAGAGTCTTAATAATTTGTCCTTTTATACAGGATTATGTGGTATAAGTTCATCAACCACATTATAAATTTGTTAACCTTGTAGAATGTTATATTCCAGAATACAGTAAGACTTTCTCTTGGCTATCCCTTCAAAACTACTAAACTTTTAAAGAGCCATAAAACAGTCCTACATCAATATCTAATAATGCTGATCTAATTATCTACTAGGTAATTATTGAGTCATTTCGAGATATCCAGTTTTTTTATTCTTCGGGAACTGGCTTTATATCTGCCTAATCTCTGTATGTGTGGTGGATGCTTTTGGCTTATATATCTGGCTGTTGGTTTAACAGAGGGTTTGGTGGACGTTATTCTCTATCATCAACCCGATGACAAAAAGAAGAATCGGGGTTTCTGCTTCCTTGAATATGAGGATCATAAGTCAGCAGCACAAGCCAGACGCCGGCTGATGAGTGGAAAAGTAAAAGTTTGGGGCAATGTAGTTACAGTTGAATGGGCTGACCCTGTGGAAGAACCAGATCCGGAAGTCATGGCTAAGGTAAAAAGTAATTGCTTGTGGGGGTGGGTGGGTAGGTAGGGTTATCATTTCAATTCTGTGCTAAAAATAAAACTCGATTTTTCCAAGTTATGAGTACAGATTACAGTTCTTAGCCTATATAGATGAAAGGTGGTTTTAATGCTAAAGTTTGCAGCTTGCTTTGGTATCCAGGAATTTCTGTTAACCATCACTTTTTCTATAGTTTAAATATATAAAGAACTGAAATTAAATCCCTTCAATTACCTGTTTCTTCCACTGTTTAGTTTTGGGCCCTAGAGATACAGGTGAAAAAGATAGAGGTCGGGCTGAGCCCCGGTGGCGTCGTGGTTGTGCGCGGGACTGCGGCCCACTGGGACGGAGGTTCAATTCCAGCAGTGGGGCTGGGTCTCCTACTCCTACCACCGGAGAGCAGTGATGCCCCCCCCCCCCAAAAAAAAAAAAAAGATAGAGGTCTTGCTATGTGAAGAGGGAAGTAATGTTTTAAATTTTTGAGTTGTAATCTTCATTGACTGAAAGAAATGATCCTCTTAGAACTTGAATTTGAATGTAGTCGTAACCTTCCACCTTCATCCATGTCTACCTATATAATAACTTATTTCATGGTCATGAATGATTTTATTTTTATAACTAATATTTCTATAGTGATCTTTTTTCTTCAATCAAATTTCTTAAGAGTACTGGGAGTATTTACCATGTTTGTTATTTGTGGCAAAATATTCAAGATGAGTTGTGTAGGAGGCCCGAAATTTCTTTCTGAACTCAATTCCGGAACTGATGGGATGTTTGACTGGCAAGTGGGGGGTACCTTTAGCTCTAGTGTTTGGTTTTTCCTTGGGTGATTCCACCATAAATTGAAATTGACTTGACAGCAGTCCTTTTGGCTTTTTTCAGTGACTTCGACAGTTGAAGGGACAGGCTAGAATTATATCTCTGCTACCTTTAGTGAGTTTATTGAGCATTTTATTGTATGTCTGTTTTTGCCAGAAAGGTAGCCACTAACTCTGTGGATGACTTTGAACTAATGGTTAGATTCTTCTTGACAGAACTCTTTTCCTCAAGCTTTCTCTTCCAGGTGGCCTGTTTTCGCCCTATCTATCTTGGATGAGAGCTTCAATTTATTCTAGTATGGTAAAGGTTCTATAGGCTGAGACACCTTTGGGTTAAGCAGAGAAGATCCAGTACACACAAACCCAGAGAAGCCCTCAGAAGTGATGCTCAGTATCTTTTTCTCCTCTTCCTCGAGTAAATGGGTGTTTTAAGTAAGGGGCTAGGACTTTGAACATGCCAATTAAAAAAATTCTTGTAAGCCCCATTTAATTCTAGCTCTTTTAATATAATTGTGATTTGAGATAAACTACTAAACTTGGAAAGTCGTTGATTTTATTGAGGTTGGTGAATTCTTGTATGATCCTTTACACCTTGATTCTGCATGCAGAAACTGAGCATAACCTGTTTTTATATGAAAGCATTGTAAAATGGCATTATAAGAGCATAGCTTAAATATAAAAAATGCTTTGAAATTGTAAATGTAAGTGTAGCTAGCAATATGTGTTTATCAATCACTTTCAGATGCATCTGTTAAACTGCCAGTGAAGTCAAAGTTCATTAAATCTTTTTTTGAGTGAGAAAAGGTACAGATTTTCTTCTAATAGCCTTTCTTCTGGATCAGAACCAAGTTTTAGAATGAAAAGGATGCTTCTGCAAACTTGGGCTCTAATGATATTTACTCCTTTGTTGTGTTCTGATTGAGGATATGGAGATAGTAGTAGTATAAAGCTATGTCTCTCACTCTAGCAATGTTTTAACTCATTGAAGATTATTTGCCAAGTTGGGTCAGTTTTTTTTTTTTTTTTGGGTCAGTTTTATAATCAACTAGAACCTCAGAACCTAAGTTGTGTTTTCTTAGAGGGACCTTGTGAAATTATGCACAATTTCAACATTTGGTTCTATATAGAATGCTATCATATTTTATATAGTATGCTATCACAAAAAGAAAATATATGTAAAATTTTTGAAACAAACATGATGACATAGATAAACTAGTAGCAGGTTTTCTAATGTAGATTCTAATAAGAATAGGAATCAAGAGGTGAAAATATTAAGTTTTCTTTCCTTTGAATTAACATCTTTTTCCGTAGTTCTTTTTACTCACACAACCTTATCAGGGGCATAAGTGTGCTCAGTTAGTTGTGTGAAAATTTTATTGAATAGGCAATGCATTTCCTTAGTTTCAAAAGTCAAAATGACAGAAAGGTACAAAGTCCTATTTCTCCCCCTATTCCCATCTGTTATTCTCCCTTGTCTTTCTGCTAGGTATCTTTTAGGGTTTTTTTTTTTTTTTTGTAACTACAAATATAGATCCTATTTTCCTACTCACACAAATGGTTTTCCGTAGTATGATGTATTTACTGATCTTTATTTGCTTTATTCACCATCTTATCAGCCGTAAGGAAATGCATCGTTATTATTTGTATCACTAAGAAATAAAGAATTGCTGCTTATTAAGCTATGATACAGTGCTTGCTTATCCAATGGACTGTAAGTTGTACCCCTATTTTGGAGATGTAAAGTGGGAGGGGATTGTATCTTACTAACAATGGATGCTGGCAGTCTAGTCCATTCCGATATCTTAGTTTTCAATGGCTATATAATATTCCATTTTGTAGATCTATGTACTGTCCTTACTACTTGGTCATTGTTTCTAATATTTTTATTACAATGCCATAATGAATAAGTTTGTTTCTGTGTCGGTTGTTACAAGAGCAGATAGGTTTTCAGGATAAATTTTATGGGTAGACTTGTGGTCCCAAAAGTATAAATAGCATTGTTTAAGAAATTGTCTTTTTTATTTCCTACTTGGAAAATATGTAAATCCTATTTTCCCCATCATTGACAAAATAGTGAATGGTCAAATTTTGGTATTTTATAAATCGGATAACAGGACATATCAATACCAATATAATTTGGTGATTTTATGTATGAATTTGAACATGTAATAAGCTGAAGGGTCATAACTCTTTTTCTTTGTATGAACCATTTCATGAGTTTTGTCTTATCTTTCTAATCTGTTATTGCCTTTAAAAATAATTTTTGCATCTACATTTCTTTGTTTGATTTAAACTATTTTTTTTGGTCTTTGCTTTTGACATTTTTTTTTTTTTTTGGCATCACTGCCCTGGTGGGAGTAGGAATCCCAGCCTTGCTCCTAGAGAGCTTTTAACATTTTTTTGCCATGTAAAAGTTACATTATTTCAGTAGGTGAATTGATCACTCTTAGATAACTTATGGATTTTAAGTCACAAAGTCTCCCATATTTCTAAGGATTTTTTTCAGTTTTTCTCTTGTTTTTAAAAATTAATTTAAAAAAATTATTTGCAGTTTAGTATATAGATAACATGAGATAGGAATTCAATTCTTTTTCCTCTCCATAAAAATCCAACTTTATCTTCTTCTTAATGATTATTATCTAGTTCTCCCAACATCACTTATTAAAATGTTAGTCATTATGGAACTGACTTAAATACTTTTATCACAGACTAAATTCTTCATTACAATTTTGAGTTTTATTTCTGGGAACATTACATTGATTCACTTATTTAAGTATTGTAGTTCACACTTACATTTGGTGGGGCTAATTTCAAATTCTATTAGTATAGTTTTCCTTGGCCATTTTTGCTTGTTTTGTTTTTCATACGACCTGAAGAGTTGCCTTATCCATGGGAGTCAGGGATGGAAGGAAGTCTTGTCTTTAGAAGGGGTTATGTTAAATTTGTAAATTAACTGCATGAAAATGAATGCTAGTTCCTTGAAGGTCTTAATAGTGTTAGGTTATTTTACTGACAGGGCAGAAGAAAGCAAGAACCGAGAATTTATATGAATGGGTGACTAACAAACAGGGCCATTTCCTTGGCAGCTTCTCGTAATATTTGTAGCAGCACTTGTAAAAGCACTTGCTGTTGTAGAGCAGGAAAAAACCTATGTCGAAGATTAAAAATAATAAGAATTAAGTAGCCAATACCAATTTTGTATATCTCTTGCTATTAGGTAAAAGTCTTATTTGTGAGAAATTTGGCTACTACTGTTACAGAAGAAATACTAGAGAAGTCATTTTCTGAATTTGGAAAACTTGAAAGAGTGAAGAAATTGAAAGATTATGCATTTGTTCATTTTGAAGACAGAGGAGCAGCTGTCAAGGTAGACATTTTGGAATTTTACTTCTTGACATGAATTGTATGTCCTTAGGACTAGCTTCTGCCAAGCTTTAGAAAGTTACTTACTTGTATTTGAGAGCAGTAATAGGTAGCTTTCTGACCTTTCACTGCATAAGAAGGAGCATCAACTTTGTTTTTAATGGAAGTTCTTGAGAAACAGGTACTTTTTGGTTTACTTCATGACTAAATGCATCTTTTGCAAATTAAAATAGCTCAAATAATTTACTAAATATGTAAGTTGTGTTTTTGTGTTGTTCTAAAATATCATTTAAAAAAATAAACCTTTCAAATTTTCTATAGGCCATGGATGAAATGAATGGCAAAGAAATAGAAGGGGAAGAAATTGAAATAGTCTTAGCCAAGCCACCAGACAAGAAAAGGAAAGAGCGTCAAGCTGCTAGACAGGCTTCCAGAAACACTGCGTGAGTCCACATTTGAGTCGATTAAATCTTTGGATAAGAAATTATTTGCTAATGGAGATCAGGCTAATAAACTCAAATTAGAAAGAGCCTTGAAGTAAACTAATCTCCTTTTCCTTTTCTCCCTTCCCTCTATTGCTTAGGTATGAAGATTATTACTATCACCCTCCTCCTCGCATGCCACCTCCAATTAGAGGTCGGGGTCGTGGTGGGGGGAGAGGTGGATATGGCTACCCTCCAGATTACTATGGCTATGAAGATTACTATGATGATTATTATGGTTATGATTATCACGACTATCGTGGAGGCTATGAAGATCCCTACTACGGCTATGATGATGGCTATGCAGTAAGAGGAAGAGGAGGAGGAAGGGGAGGGCGAGGTGCTCCACCACCACCAAGAGGGCGGGGAGCACCACCTCCAAGAGGTAGAGCTGGCTATTCACAGAGGGGGGCACCTTTGGGTCCACCAAGAGGCTCTAGGGGTGGTAGAGGGGGTCCTGCACAACAGCAGAGAGGCCGTGGTTCCCGTGGAGCTCGGGGCAATCGTGGGGGCAATGTAGGAGGCAAGAGAAAGGCAGATGGGTACAACCAACCTGATTCCAAGCGTCGTCAGACCAACAACCAACAGAACTGGGGTTCCCAACCCATTGCTCAGCAGCCGCTTCAGCAAGGTGGTGACTATTCTGGTAACTATGGTTACAATAATGACAACCAAGAATTTTATCAGGATACTTATGGGCAACAGTGGAAATAGACAAGTGAGGGCTCGAAAATGATACTGGCAAGATACGATTGGCTCTAGATCTACATTCTTCAAAAAAAAATTGGCTAACTGTTTCATCTTTAAGTAGCAATTTGCTGCCATTTGTATTGGGCTGAAGATTCACTATTGTGTATATATACTCAAGTCTTTTTATTTTTCCTCTTTTCATAAATGCTCTTGGACATTATTGAGCTTGCAGAGTTCCCTTATTCTGGGAGTTACAATGCTTTTATCGTTTCAGGCTTCATTTTAGCTTCAAAACAAGCTGGGCACACTGTTAAATCATGATTTTGCAGAACTGTTGGCTTTGAACAGTTGGATTTTTTTTTTTTTTGAATTTGGGATAGATTACAGAGGCGTATGGAGTATGCTGTAAATAAAAATACAAGCTAGTGCTTTGTCTTAGTAGTTTTAAGAAATGAAAGCAAACAAATTTAAGTTTTCTTGTATTGAAAATAACCTATGATTGTATGTTTTGCATTCCTAGAAGTAGGTTAACTGTGTTTTTAAATTGTTATAACTTCACACCTTTTTGAAATCTGCCCTTCAAAATTTGTTTGGCTTAAACGTCAAAGCCGTGACAATTTGTTCTTTGATGTGATTGTATTTCCAATTTCTTGTTCATGTAAGATTTCAATAAAACTCAAAAATCTATTCAAAACATTACCTATTTCAAATTCAATTGTGTCCTAAAATAATTATTTTATTTGTAATCCTTGCAAGGAATTTTGTTTTCAAAGTATAACTGCCTATGTGAGTGATCAAATTCATGCAAAAATTTCTTGTCTATTCTAACATGTATTGTGGACATCAGGATGAGAATTAGTCTAAATTCAAGTATCCTCAGTGTCACATTGATTTGGTGTTCTATCATAGTTGCTTTTAATTTTAAAATTTTATCCATTATTTTTAAAAACCAATTCAAAGCTTTTGCATATTCTTGCAGGCACTGGATAATTTGCAGTTAAAATGGGTTTGGGGAAGCTGACTGCAGTTTATTTTGACCCACATTCTTTCTATAAAAAATAATTTGTGATTGAAGTTCTTATGCTGGATAAGTGAATGTATATAACAGGGAAAACTTGTGGCATATACAGCACTTTGGGCTAAGCTTCAATTTTAGTATGTGTGATCATGACTACCTTTTCAGTTTCTGGCTTATGAACATACTTTCCTTTTATGCAAATTTTCCTTGAGAAAACTCATACTTTGTAAGAGCAAGGCTTAAGAATACCTAGTAATCATGTCTATGATTATTAATATTAATAATTATTAATACCCCATTTAATTTTTGTTGTCCCAGTCATAACATCTTTCATGCTTAGCTTTTACAACTCTGACTTAATTCCAAAGTCTTTTTATGTGACTGAGAGGAACAAAGGATTTGAAGCTTAAAGAAAAATCTGGATTACTTTAAGATTCCTCAAATTTTTCTATTTTAGATTTTAGTGGTTTTAAAAGGTTTTTGTAATTGTAAAAATAAGCCTTTGAGGGAATAGTTAAAATAGACATTTTATATTATGCTTTGTTCCTGTTTGGTGTCTTTTGTGACAGCAATGTTAAATTTTGAAATCCTAAACCACTAAATTATATACGTGAGTTTGGTTAGGACCTATTTTGGGTTTCTCTTGATTCTGAATAAGTAATAATAGCTGGCAAGAGTCCCTTTTTCAGTATTTGCTTTGAAAATGCACTCATAGTATAGTATTTTAACAGACCTTATTAGTGTAAGGTCCTTTAGGTTTTTGAAAACCGATGAAGGAATTACGTAATCTGTTGAGTAGTAGTTTCACTAGCATGAGTATCTAGTAGGATCCAAAACTTCTGTTTATGTATGCAAGCAGATAACAAGCATTCACTGAATCCTGCTTTAAACTCTGAAAATGCAATTTGAAGGTATAACTATTCATCAAAATTATATCAAACTTCGTTATTTTCTTGGAAAAAGCCTATAAATGAAGTTCAAATTACTTTTTTTTAAAAGATAGATGCTTATAGCTATGGTTGTCATGAATCAGCACTGGGAATCGGAGAAATATTTTTTTAATCTGTTGCCCATGTTAAAATATGTAAACCTTGATCCCCCCCAAAAGTAGGAATACAATTGGATTCCATGTCAAAATCTTTTTATTTAATTGAAAATTATATTTTAATCACTTGAATTTTAAAATAGCTACCTTCTCCTTTGTGTATCTTATCAATTGGAAATATATCTGGAGAGTTGTCTCACTAATATTGCTGCATAGTTTTGTGGCTATTTTATTTACAAAAACAAATTTACAAGCATTACATCTTTCTTTAGAACTCTGATGTCTTATCAATGATTATTGTTGAAATATTAAGTGAGAGTAGATTCAGAGCTCAATTTTTCACAGAAAATCTAACAATATGTTTAAGTCTGAAAGCGGTCAGTTGAAGAACTTGTCAGTTTTAGGTTTACATAAGATTAAAAAAAATTTTTTTTTAGAAAACTAGTTGTATGAGTACTGAGAAATTTGACTTTCTGCTCTCCTGTCTTTCATTCTTTTTGTTCCTCAACCTAGTTGATTGGGTTTTATTATGGGCATACTGCCTCTGTCCTTCCACCCCCACCATGAAGTGTCAGTTGTGAAATTATATTTGTTTTATATTGAGCTAGACTTCTTTGTAAGCACTCTCCTGAGATTGACATAAATATATCCCTTCCCATAATGGAATGCTAATTTTATTTGATCACTCATTTATAGCAGTTGCTTAAATGTATATAATTATATGAAGGTGTTTTAATTTTTAAAAGCAAAGTTTTAATAAGTTGCCAGATTTCTAATAAATCCAAGTTTGCTGAGATGAGTTTATGGTTTTGTAAAAGCAAGTTAGCATTAGTATAATTGTTCATTTTCTTCCTTCCTGGGGTTATTCTGCATAAGAAAGCCCAATGCTTTCTTGTAGTTTTAGATAACTTTTATTTCATTTTGAAGGTAAACCCCTTTTCCTTTTTAAAGGTCAGTATTCATCAACATAAATTGCATACTTTAAATTCCAAAAGAAAACATAAAATTCCACATCTAGTCTAAAGCCATATAGTAGTCTTTTTGAAACTCATTACATCATTTGCCTCCTGCCCATTTAAATAATCATACCTGTTTTATTGTGTATTATTTGTAAAGTCAACCCAGCAAACACTTGCTATAAGGCTTTGTAGTTAAAATACTCCATTTTGATGTTCCAAAGAGAATTTTCATTCTCAGTTATCATATATTCTTAAAGCCAATCTTAAGTATTTGAAAGAAATGTTTATACTTAGCATTTGGAACCTCTTGTAAGTGAACAACTTAAAAAAGCCTTATAGAAAGAGTGCACTGGATTTATAAGTGTGTTTTTCTAAGGATGGGAGCTTCTGTTAACTTAGAGGTGGGGTTCTGAAAAGGCCAGTGAATTGGATGACTGACTATTGAAGAATCCAGAATGACAAATCCATTATTCAGATGTGTACTTTTACATTAGAAGTTTGTTAATTAGGCTTTATATCTGAAATGCAAACACAGTTTGAATATATTGCATATTAAATGTATTGGTCCGTAATTTAATATAAATAGATAATCATTGACAAAATAGTTAGCTGTCGATCTTCTTAGTAAGACTTTTTTCCTTTTTAAAGAAAGTATATTTTATGTAGAGGTTACCAGAAGCTCTGGTTTGTGTTTCTCCAAGGGGGAGGTTCTTTAGTTTGGAATCTTTTCTTTTCTTTTCTTTTCTTTTGGTTGTGGGTTTTAGTTCATTTTCAGATGTTAATCCAGAAATCTGCAAGTATACTTTGCCTGTTTTAACTCCTTCCTTTTATCACCTGACTATCAGGGAAGCGTGTTTGAGGCTGCCCTGACCTGACATGTCATGATGTCGACTTGCTAGGTGGGGTTCGCTGGGGACGATAACCAGTGGAATTATTGGTAAGAACTTTTTTTTTTCCTATTTTGTTTTTTAAAAAAAAATCAAGTGAGACATTAAATGTGGAGACTACCCATAATCCTCTAAGACTTGTGGAAAAATAAGACTTTAGCGTTAAGTAATATTAAAATAATGTTCTTAGGAACATATAATAAGTACTTAATACTCATTATCTTCAAATTGATAGCAGTTCATTATGAAATCCTAAAATGTACAGGTTATGTTTTTAATTTTAAAAAGGATTACTGTATATACTCAAGTAAAAGCTGACCCGAACATCAGCTGAGGCACCTAATTTTACCACAAAATTGCATTAAAAATGTGCTGGAAAACTCGGCTTATCCATGAATATATACAGTAGTTTGGAGAAACTTTATTTAGTTGCTCTAATATTCATCACTTTTAATGGATTGATTAGAATATAATGAATCTTAAGAGATTATTAAGGCATTTTGGTGGCACAGTGGTTTGGATTCACCGATTACAGTGCAAGATAGAGTTGTGGTAGTCTGCTTCCATTGAGATTACAACCATGGAATCCCTGTGAGGCAGGTTCTACTCTTTCCTTAAGGGTCACTGTGAGTTAAAATTGAATCAACAGATTAGTTTGGGGTCTGGAAGAGACTAAAACTGGACACTAATTTTAGTGAAGCTTGAAGGTGTTGATAGAATGGAGTCTAGAATAAATTAGTTAAAACATCATCCTCAAGAAATATAAACTGTGCAGGAAATTTTTTTTTTTAACAATTTGAAAAATACTAATGGGCCCAATTTAGAGTTTATTTGATGACTGCGTCATAAAGAAATTACATGCTTTAATTACTAGGACTGTGGACATGGCAAAATCACACACTTAAAACAACTTGTTTTGACTGAAACTTAGCTTATAGGATTAATAGTAGATGTTGGTAGAATGAAGAGTCAATATCTAGGTGACTGTTAAACATTCAAGTCTTTTGCATTCATTAGGGAATTCCATAACAAAGTATAAGTTGAGGACGTTTAATGACTAGATATTTGCTGACCATTTCATATAAAAAATAATTCCCATATGAAATAGACACTGATTAAAGGTGATTATGGACTTTCATGTGTGAAGAACCTTCTGGGCATTTTTATAAAAGTTTGCCTTCCTCTTTATTGGTGGAGGATATTTGTCAGTCTAGAAAGAATCTTTTACATGTTAAAAAAATCAGTCTTATGAATGGAAACCTGCACATTTAAGTTTGCTATGGATTGGGTGTATATCCCTATCATGAAATTATACTTGTAGAATTGCAATAATTGGAGAACTTTGTCAAGATACTTCTCTTCTGACACATCCTGTTACAGAAACTATGCAGTTGGAGCATGTAAGTGATTTTGAGAAATTCACATAACTTAAGGAAAATAGCAGTATAAGTCTATTTTATACACTGACAAAATACATTTTATGGAACTAGAAAAACATTGTGTAAGAAATTTAAATTGCTGAAATAGTATTAATAAGACTTTTCATTTTATGTAGTAATGTGAGGATACTATGAACATTCATTAGGGATTTATGTATTTCTCATGTATCATGAGTAGACAAAAAGTTTTCTCTATTCCTATTCAATAATATAGGCAGATGCTACTTCAGTGACTTCTATTATGATGATTAGTAGTATGTTCTAAGGCTGGTTCTATTACTTGGGCTAAAAGTTCCATGCAAATATTAAATTGCTAAAATCTATACTGTATATGAGTACTGGGATATTTGTTTGAATTTTTCCATTTAATCATCAGTTTAATAAAAATGCTTCTGGTACAGTGTTCATGTGCCATAACTGTATTGGAATGATTGTACAATGTTAAATATTTTAAATAAAACTTAACATGTTCAAAATGTTGTGTTGATGATTTTGGGTGGGGTGTGATGGGTACAAATTATGTAATGCATACTCAGTAATGCCATGTCAAATGATCTTGTCTCAATTCATTAATAGATACTAGTATTTACTCAAGGGAAGATAGTAAAGAAGTGGGATAGAAAAGATTACTGAACTCATGAGGAATTTTATTAAAGTGTCAGGAAATAACTTTGCTGAGGTTAGAATTGGTTCTATAGATGTCAAATGAGAATATTTTAGATTTGGGCATTAAAAAGTTGCCAATAAAGTTACTCTGAGGAAATTATCACATAGCCACATTAGAAATTGTTCTAATGGGCTAAGAAAAAGACTTGATACAATGTCTTCAGCAGTTTTTTAATCACTCAAGTGTTCCTGACCCTTAATTAGGTATGCCAAGCAGCGAGAGAGAAGTGGTGAGCAAATATTCCAGGTACACTGTGTTAGAAGGTTTAGATGCTTCATTGAGAACTATCTCCAGTATTTGAGAAGTACCATATAAAGAATTATTCTTTTTTCCTTCAATTAAATTTCACATTTCTTCTTTCACACTGCTTCCATTCTTTTGCAGGCAACCAAGTATAATGCCTTTTCTTGTGACTTGTATTTCTTTTTCAGACTTTTTATTGTGTATTGTGTGAAGATATACAGAGTAAATCAGTTTTCCATTTGGCAATTCATACACGTTTTGCTCCATGTCATTGGTTCCTGTTTCTATGTTCTTTTTTCCATACCCTTTTGAACTTTGCTCATAGGCATTGATATCTTTTTCTTTAAGTTTTAATTAGTTCCTGTACCAATCTTAAAAAGTAGGTGTTCCACTTAATATAAAATGAATTTTATTTGAAGTAGTGTGTTCATTCCATGTTTTTCCAGTCATAATTAAAATTCCACTTAGTGCCATTAAAAAGATTGAGGAGGAAGATAAGGCACCTAATGTTACTCAAACAAATTGTGTTAAGAGACTACTATTTTAAGAGCGTAGACAAAATCCTTCCTGTAGACTAGTATTTTTCAGAAAATGATGGTTTTTGTTTTCTTCATTTGTCTTAGATTTAAAAAATTTTTATGGGATACAAAGGAATATTCTGTCAGCAAATTCTACCCAAATTCCTATACCTTTAAATGTTAACAGAGCTAGGAGTTGGGGGTGGGCACCTTATTGATGTATATTAAAAAATTAAGGAGGCTACTCTTGACAAAAGATGCTGGTGGCACAGTGGTTAAGCTCTTGGCTGCCAACAAAAATTACTTGGCAATGTATTTGAGAAATGACGATAGCCTAGGAAAGAAACCCTGGGGGGGGCAGAGCGACTCTGTCATAAAAGCTTCTTTAATTCAGAATGAACTCAAGGTTTTTGGATTATGTTAGCCCTGATTTAATTTTAGAAACAACAGCTATTTTATTGTTACCACCTCTTCCCCCCCATACTTGAGATATGTAACTTAAATCACCACCACTGTATTTCCCCCCCAAACAATTAGAAACTTACTTTATTCCATTACCAAACAGTGTTTCTAATGCTGAGCTGCCCACTCATTAAAGAGGGCAGGAGATGTAACCACAGTGCTGTGTAATAGAGTCATGCATTTTAAAATAAAGTGGAAGCTGAAGTTTTACATTTTAAAGTTTTTACTTTTAAATTTTATACAGAGGTGAAGATGACTATCAAATGTAGTAGCATTGGCAAATCAGATCAACTCTCAGACATGTAATTGTAAATAAATAAATATGAAAATATATTATCGAAGACCTAATCAGACTCTACAGAGAGCTTTTCAATATACTTTGGAGACATTTTTGCCATGTTTGTGGGTTATAACCTTATGCATAATGTTTTAAATCTTCACATTTTGGTTGCCTAGGTTTCTAAGAAGGATCCTTGAGGGTGCAGTGGTTAAATTAAGCTTTAACCATTCCACTGGGGAAATTGAGGCCACTTGCCACCTCTATGACTGAAGTCATGGAAAACCCTATGGAGAAATTCAACCATGTTCTGTAGGCTTTTATGAATCAGAGTTGACTCCACAGGTTAGGACTATAAAGTAGATTAAAGCAAAGGTCAATAGATGAGGGCCAGTCGTAAGTATTGCTACCAAGGTTCAAACTCAAAGGACATGCTTGTGATCAGTGGATTTCCGCAGACAAGTTCAGTAATAAACCTGTTCTTGGTACTGAAGTCTCATTAAGGTGCCTTCAAAAAAGCATCCAATCAAAACAATGGCTTCCCAAGGGATTTGCTGTGCTAGTTAAATTCCATCACAACAAAAGATAACTCACTGAGGGTACCATTTACTTCCCTACGAACACTTCGCTGGACAACCGTACCTCATCTATCCTACATCCCTGATCTTAGCCCTCCAGACTTCTTTTTGTACCTGAAATCCACAGAACACATTTTTTAGATAACATTTGGGTACCCTAAGGATTCTGTATAAATTGAAGATCATAGTATTCTCTGTGGGGAAAGCTGAAAATAATGTAAACTACTATTTTTAAGAATTGTATAGATTTAGAGGGGGAGAATAAGTTGACCAATAGCTTCCCTTTGGTTTAATAAAGTTTCCTATAACTTTAGTGATTTAACCTTGTGTTTTTAAAGGCCACTGTTAGCTAAATAACTTTCAACATGTTTGCTCTTACTGCGATATTATCAAAGTAGATTAGTTTTTTATTTGAACCAGTAATTACAATTGCCACCATGTGTAGGCATTGCTTTATTTTGCAATGTTCAAATGCCAAAATTTGTGTCGTCAGAAAGATGTGTTATTGTCAACTGGTATACCCCAACTTCTTCAGGTAGATGATACATGGTTGGTATTGGCTTGTCATATTAAAACTTGACATGTTTCTAGAATATAACCAGTTGAACCATATTTAAATATAATCTATAACATTTGTGTGGGGCAAAAAAGATTTATCTGAAATGCAAGTGTTAATGAAACTTAAAGTCATGAACAATGATGTTGGTATTTTATGTGTGTGTGGTAAGTATATAAGTAGTGTCATTTCTATGGTCTTGTACAGTTCAGTGACATTAAACTCATCATTTTGTTCAGCCATCACCATGAACCATACCTGAAAATTTTCATCACCTTTAACAGAATGTGCTGTAACCAAACTTTATTTAAATGAAAAATTTAGCAGACTTTTCTTAAAATTAAGAAACAAGGCAATTGGAATCGTTTACCAAAATTATTTTGATAGATGGATATTTTATTTTGCTTGTTAGCTGTTATAGGCCACAATTTACCATTAAGTATGCTATTTCCAAACTTCAGTGGGTGAGAATCTCTCGTACTCTTGTTTAGAATACAGGTTTTGATTTAGCACATTTAGGTTGGATCCCCAAAGAGTCAGCATTTCCAGACTGAGTACACTGAGTAGCAAGGTCATAAATTATCCAGGCATCGGGGCTGAGCCCCGGTGGCGTAGTGGTTGTGCGCGGGACTGCGGCCCACTGGGATGGAGGTTCAATTCCAGCTCCACGGAGCAAAGGCTGGGCCTCCTACTCCCACCATCAGAAGGCAGTGGTGCCTAAAAAACAAAAACAAAAATAAATTATCCAGGCGAATAAATCTAATTGCAAAGAAAAGGTATCAGGTGTTTGCCATTATTTGCCTTTGAATATTTTGGTTTGAAATTAAAAGTGACACCACAAATAATAGTGTTGAGGCCCTTTAGATTAGATGCTTATTCTAG
Source organism: Nesogale talazaci (assembly GCA_004026705.1). NCBI lineage: Eukaryota > Metazoa > Chordata > Mammalia > Afrosoricida > Tenrecidae > Nesogale > Nesogale talazaci. The sequence continues at coordinate 70,088 of PVJH01004171.1, forward strand.
AAGAAAATGAAATGAGGTTTTCACAGGAATTAGAAAGTCATGAGAAACAGGAAAGCTGGCTATATCGAAGAGGGATATTAACAGGGGAAAAAGATATTAAGGCCACACATTATTAAGCTTCACTCAGGCCTACCATGTTTTACAGAGTAAGACTGCTTCCTTAAAAGAGTCCTTGGCTGTAATCTTTTTAGAAGCAACTTAATCAGTATTTTGAAACCCTCGGTATATCTGAACCTCCAGCCTTTAGGTAACTCAATGCTTGAGCCTCCTAGGTGCCTAGCCACAGATTCCAATTGTTATTGTAGTGTTAACTTCTAGCATCTTTCTTTATAGAGCTTTATAAAATGTACTCCATAAGTTCTTTATCAAAATAGACTACCACATCGAGTGGCATTCTTGAAAAACTAGAATGTAGTCCTAGGTACCTGGTAAGATAATAGATTTTCAACTTTAAAATTTGAGTTTGAAAAAGTACAAAGCTGAGCCCAGGTGGCGCAGTGGTTGTGTGTGGGACTGCAACCCACAGGGTTGACGGTTCAAATCTAGCAGCAGCTCTCCAGGAGCAAGAATGGGCTTCCTACTCCCACCAGGGCAGTGATGCGGAGAAAAAACAAAAAAGAGGTGTCTCGCCTGACCTCTGAAACCCTTTTTAGAGAGGGTCACTGTGAATCTAATCAACTTGGTGACAATGGGGGAATTCTTAAAGAAATATATATATATAGATTGGGAAAAATTTGACAAAAATACTGCAGATGAAGTATGATAAACAAGTACTTTTCTGTTTCCTTTTAATGACGAGATTTTAATAGTAATGTGTGAATACTGCCTGTAGTATTTTTCACATTGTCAACAATCCTTTATTGTAGGTGATGTAACTTTTATAAATGAGTTAATCCCAAGATTAAGGCTAATTTGTTAGTGTCCACCCAGCTGTCAGTTGCCAAGATCAAGATCTAAGCCCGATCACTTCTCACAATTATATTTGAAATAGGCCTAATGATGTATGGTTAGAATTAAGTGAAGTTTAATATCTAAAGCTCTAATTTGAATTTACAATAAATTATTTTTGCTGTAAATTAAGATGGGTTGCAAAAGTTGCTCCGACACCCCTCCCCCAGCTTGAGTTTCAGTAATTGAATTGGGACTTAAAAGTCCCATTGTACCCAGTTTGTAATTGATTTATCTTTTCTTTAGCATACTTACCATAAAGTTCAAATGTACCTTTGTTTCTGAGTTTCACTTTTTTTTTTGGTGGGCATCACTGCCTCTGGTAGTCGTGGGCGCTACCCAGACGCCGCTGGATTTGAACCGCCAAGCCTGCGGGCTGCAGTTCTGCACTCAACCACTTACGCCACCAGGGCTCAGCCCCTGAGTTTCACTTTTTGTGTTTAAACATTTTTATAGTGCTAGTTTGTTAAACTTTTCAGTTTTATTAGCAGTTTATCCCTGTGCTGCATAATTTAGTAATTCATGAAAAACTGTACAATTGGCCTCACATTCAATTCTGGAATACTTCTACTTTGTAGTCATTGTTATTTGGGTGATTTTTTTTAATTGAGGCAAAAATATACATAACAGCACATTCTTTAATTCTGCAACTTCTACTTGTATAATTCAGTGCCATTGATTATATTTTGTTGTACAACTATTTTCTAAATTTTTTTTTGGGGGGGGGCATCACTCCAAATTTTCTTTTTTTCTTTTTCTTTTGGTTTTGGTTTTTTGGGCATCACTGCCTCTGGCAGTCGTGGGCGCTACCCAGTGCCGCTCCTGAGAGCCGCCGCTGGATTTGACCGCCAAGCCCGCGGGCTGCAATTCCGCACTCAACCACTTACGCCACCGGGGCTCAGCCCCCAAATTTTCTTCTAAAGCTTTTGTAATTACTTTGTAAAAAATTGTGAAATGTTTTTCAATGATCGATCATCGATCGACTGACTTCATTGGCATGCATCAGGACTTCATTTCTCTGAGTAGTAGTCCACTATATGTGTATCCATCATTTGGTTTATCTGTTATGGACATTTCAGTAGTTTCTACTTTGGGGCTACTGTGAAAAGTACTGCAGTCAGTATTGGAACACAGAGTTCTCTTTATGTTCTTTTTTTCACTTTTGGGGATATGCCAATGATTGTGATTGTTGAGGTATGAGGAACCATTAAACTTAACCACTATAGTGATTTTACTATTTTACATTTTCACCAGCAATGGATGAGGCTGATTTCTCTACATTCTGCTAACCCCTATTGTTTGCTTTTTAAAATATGCCATTGACATTCTAGTAGTGAAGTGGTGTCTTCCTGTGTTTTTGATTGACTTCTCCCTAGTAGTCCTTAAACTTTGGGCTGTCTAACTGGCAACTCAAGCCTACCAGCATACCCTGGGAGGAAATGGAGGTTGTCTGTTCCTATAACAATTTACAGTCTGGAAAACCAACAAAGGCAGTTCTATTTTGCCCTGTGCTGTTGCTGTGAGTCAGAAGATGGCAATGAATTTGGATTTTCTCTTTTCTGCCATTACTTTTTACTTATTTAAATCTCACTAACCCTGTAAAGTAAGTATAAAGGTAGAAACACAGTTCAGTGCCTCAACTAGCGATGATACTGAATCTCCTTGGATCAGATACCAGACTTCACACTTAAGTACCCTGTGCACTGCAGCCTCTATTGTAGATGTAAAATGCAAGTAAATGTCATTAAGTATCATGGAAATACTGCCTAATTGGAATGCTACCAACTGGTTGGTACCAACTAGTGGTTTAACCAAGCTCAGAAATTTAGTTGGTGCCAGCAGGTTTCATAAAAGCATAAGCAGTATTTTATGTTGCCATTTAAGACTGATGATAATCTGCATAGCTCAGAATTTCTGTCGTGATAATGTACTATTAATATAACCTCTGTTGAACCTCTGATTAAACCTGTTAATGTTAAACTCCTTTAAAAATTTTTTGTTCATTTTATTGGGGGCACTTTTTAGTTAAATACTTTTATTGGGGGCTCTTGCATCTCATCACTATCCATAGAATCATCCATTGTATCAAGCACATTTGTACATATGCTGCCATCATTTTCAAAGCATTTTCTTTTACTTGAGCCCATGATATCAGTTCATCCCTCTGACCCTTCCTCGTGAACCTTTAATAAATTATTTGATCTTCATATCTTACATTGTCCTCAGTCGCCGTTCATCCACTTATCCATTGTTTGTCCACCTGCGAGGGAGGTTGTAGGTTGGTCCAGGGGACTGCTTTTGAATTAAATATGGTACTTTTAACTTGCAAAATGTCTTTTTATGGTTTGAAACTTATTTTTACCAACCTTAAATTTTCTCAGTGATAGTGTTGGGAAGACGTGATGCGGACCAAAGTTTCATTGATAATGCCATGAAAGAAATACATGTTTGGGGGACTCTTGAAACCACAATAGTTTCTTTTCTTTGATTTTCTGTTAGTCAAGTCATGCTGGTTATTCTATAGAGTGTTTTTTGTTGTGTTTTCCCCCACCCCCTCAATTTCTTTTGTCATTAATCCACTAGCTTAGTATTAGACTTGTTTTGTTTTGGGCATCACTGCTCTTTGGTGGTGGGAGTAGGAGGCCCAGCCTTGCTCCTGGAGAGCTGCTGCTGGATTTGAACCTCCAACCCAGTGGGCCACAGTCCCACACACAACTACTAGCTACCGGGGCTTAGCCCTAAGACTTTTTAATTTTTTTTTTAGCGTTAGGCTTCTTAATTTTAAACCTCAGCTTAGTGGTTCTCAACCTTCCTAATGTGACCCTTTAATACAGTTACTCGTGGTGATCGCCAAAGATAAAATTATTTACATTGCTATTTCACAACTAATTTTGCTATGGGCATCCCCTGTGAAAAGGTCGCCCAACCCCCAAAGGGATCATGACCCACAGGTTGAAATCTGCTGTGTTAGATTATTAACATTTTTTGGGGGGGGGGGCACTGCATCAGTGCCTCTGGGCACTACCCAGTGCTGCTCCTGAGAGCTGCTGCTGGATTTGAACCGCCAAGCCCACAGGCCCACACTCAATCACTTACGACATCAGGGCTCAGTCCTGATTATTAACATTTTTTCCATTTCTTCTAATCTCTATCCTACACAATTGCCATAATTATCACAAAAAACAGCACTTCTACTAACAACATGGTATGATATCTCAATTCTTGAACTTTGGGACTTGTATAAACTTACCTGGCATCTCATCTCCCCTTGTAAAACTTAGTTCCCATTCTGGCTGTTAAACTACTTAGTCCTTTTTTGTCTATCTTTTAATTCATTTCTAGGATGCAATTGCTTTAGAGGTTGTTCCATCTTCTTCAGTTTGGAATGTGGTTTTATTCATGAAATAAGTATTTCAGCTATCATAATTGCTATTTAAAAAGTACTTAGATGCACCAATCAGTGAACCCACTTGAACTTTGGAATTGCTTAAGTGGTTCTTTGGCAACAAATTGGGTCCAAACTCATACCTGGATCTGTGGGTTTATAAATTGTGTAAGTAGCAAATGCAGATATATCAGAATTAGCAATTTGGATGTGAGAATATCTAGGCAGCTTTTGAGACTTCTAGTGCCTAAGGGAAACTAGAAGATTCTCTGCTTTTTAAACTATTATAGAGCAATATTGTTTCTCAGTGGTCAGAATTACACTAAATGAAAGTTCACATGTGAGACAGTAAGTCAGTTGGCTAGTTCTGGCCCACTTTTTCTCCTCTGGCCTACTTAAAAAATCTTGAGCAGAAATAGGTTTCCAGTTACTGTACTTTCTGAAAGCAAAGGGACTGATAACTGCAATAATTAACTTCTTATAGTCATTTATAAAGTTGGTAAAGTAGTTTTCTGTACTCAGTTGTAGTGGCACAATTTGCATATTGTGCAATTTAGTAGTTCAAGCATATCAAGAAGAATTGTGCACTTGTTAGCATATAAATTTTAGAACATCCCCTTGCCCCTTAGTGGCTATAACTAACTACCCCATTCATAGGACAGTAGAATTTTCTGAGATTAACTAGGAATAGAAAACCTCTCTTCTGTTAAGCAGCTGATGCTTTCAAACTGCTGGCTCTGAATTAGTAACCCAACTTGTGACCTCTGTGCCACCAGGATTCCTTTAAGTAGCTTTAAAGAGTCCTTTATTTTTTATCATAATCAGACTTATTTAGACAGTCTCTACTAGATGCACCTATGGGTTAGATCCCATGCCCTGTGAAAATCAATATACAAAGAAAACCCACAAACTTACTTTCATTTTGACTTGAACTAGGTAGCTGTTCCCCCAGGTATTCAGAGAACTAGAAACAACTCACATGCATGAAACTAGTGGTTTCATCTGTACAATAGCTATTGAGCTAAGTAGTAGTCTCCCTATATTTAGTTTTTTGTGGGCCTCACTGCTTCTGCTGGTCGTGGGAGCTACCCAGCGCTGCTCCTGAGAGCCGCCACTGGATTTGAACTGTCAAGCCCGCGGGCCACAGTCACCCATTCAACCACTTAAGCCACGGGGGCTCACCCCTTAGTTTCCCTATCTTAACAGTGAGAAACAAAGGCTCAGAAAGATGAAGGGGCTTAACCAGGCTTCTGCAATTTGTGACAAAGCAACTGCTAGAACTTCTAAGTTTTTTTCCCCATAGAAATTGATCTTAGCTGTAGAGCAAAGCATTTCCTAAGATTAAACTTATTGTGAGAATTCTTTTTTAAACACGCTAAAAAATAGTTTGGATCTAAATTTAAAACATTTTAAAAGGTATAAAGTTTTTTAAAAAGTCAATTTGCTCTTGTTTGTTTTTTATTGCCCTGCTTTAGCATTGTAGAATTATTTTCTCCTGTATTTTGTGGTTGACACTTGTGTGGTTCTCTGAAAAAGAAGAGCTTTGAGTGTTTGAGGAGAAGAATAAAAAGTTGGCAAATAGTAAATATAGCATGGTGGCTTTCATTATTCCCTAGCAGATTTGAACATCCTATACATCTAACATTTTAGTGCAGCTCCATTAAGGACATAGTATTAAATGATGTTAGGCCACTTTATATATTGGGGGTCAGTGTATATATAGATATATACACACACACATAGCTATATGAAATCATTTTATTCGGGTCTCATACAACTCTCACCACAATTGGGTCAGTTCTATATAAAAAGATCATTATAAAGAATGTCCCTGAAACTATTTGGGAAATTAAACATCACTAGATAACACTGTTAAACCTGAATTCAAATGTTAGCCATTCATATGGATTCTCGGAGAAATGCCTGTTTTATCATAAAAATAAAAGTGGGTGCTCAAATATCTAGGTACCGTAAATATGCCTGTTTGTTAATAGCTAGCCATTGCTAAATGCTTATTTTGTGCTGGGTACTGCTCAAGGTGAGGTACAGATGAGGACAATAAAAGGCCATCCATTTAGTGGTTGAGCCTTTATTAAAATACTAGATATTTTGAAAAATTGAACTCATTATTGGTAGATTAAAAATTTTTTGTTTATAACTTTTTTATTTCCCCTCTTGCACAGACATCCCTCCAAATCCCCTTACACATCTCTATCATGTCTGTTGGACTTCTCTCCCTTAGATTAGACTTGCAGAAAATGTTTTCTTTTGTTTTTATTTTCAAAATGTTTCAGTATCTGCAAGAACAGAAAACTTTGGAAACTTATTCACAGGTTTAGAAATTGTGTAAGGGCTGAGCCCCGGTGGCATAGTGGTTGAGTGAGGGGCTGCGGCCCACTGGCTTGGTTCAAATCCAGCAGCAGCAGCAAGGCTGGGTAGCTCCCACGACCACCAGAGGGCAGTGATGCTCCCCACCCCCCCCAAAAAAACTGTGTAAGACAGTCTTTAGAGTAAATTTTCATTTTGGAATATATTACCTAGGGAAAGACTATGCTATGCCCACTTATAGGTATAAAAGTTTTTGAATTTTGTCCTGTGAATGGACAAAATCACAAAGCTAATGATTTCATATAGGTGTGTGTGTATCGATTTGTCCTGTGAGTTACAATAATATAGATTACTGTTGTCTCTGATAGGTTTCTCATTCAGTCACATTTTGAGTTTATTTTATTTTAGCATTTCTCCCCGATGATTCTATATGCAATATTAGTTGAAAGTCATGTATCAATGCTAATTTCAATTTTTTTTTTTCTTTCACTAGCATGTAATGAAGCACTCAGATTTGAAGAAGGAAATAGGTAAAACCTAATGTGGGACATTTTCTAACAGGTCTATGGAATGCTTTACCTGTTCAGGTGCATACATGCCTTATTCAATTTAAAATTTCTTTACAAGAAAAAAATTTTGGGCTGAGCCCCGGTGGTGTAGTGGTTGTGCGCGGGACTGCGGCCCACTCGGTTGGAGGTTCAAATCCAGCAGCAAGGCTGGACCTCCTACTCCCACCACCAGAGGGCAGTGAGACCCCCCTCAAAAAAATTTTTTTTAAGAGGTACAGTTAAAGCCAAACCAATAATGGGTTATCTTATTTCTAGAAAATCATAACATTAGTTCTCAGAATCTTTAGTGTGGAAAAAGGAATCTCATGTTACTTTAGGTAATATGGGGGCCTTAAGTTCTCTTCTACATATAAGGTGTCCAATCAGGTAGCAAGTGCTTGAATACAGCACGTCAGGTGTGTGCATTTTGCAAAACTTGTTTACTATTTGTGCTATTTGTGTAAAATAGGCTATTTCCCTTCTGGCATTTTATGCAGAAGACTTGATTTCACTTTCAGATCCCAGCCCAATGACTAACCACTGCCACCAGGGCTCCTAAGACTTGATTACTTAATTATAAAGTGAGCTGCAAGCACATTTTAGATAGATGAGAATTAAGCCTTACTACTGCTTTGTTCTTAAATTCTTCCTTATTGACCTAGGACTTGAGACACATATACATAGGTGAACCTTGCATGTACTTGCAAATTGTTCTTTAACCTTTGAGGCTGTAGAGTCCAAAAAGCCTTTCTAAATGACTCATTTGATCAATTTCAAACAATTTTCTGTACTATAAACACACATACCCCCACACACACAATATAAAATAAAACAAATCATATTATTGGGGGCTCATATACCTCTTATCACAATCCAAACATAGCAGCTATTGTATGCAAAGCGCATTTGTACATTTGTTTCCATGATCATTCTCAAAACATTTTCTTTCTACTTAAGCTCTGGGTATTAGCTCCTCACAATATAAAATTTTAAGTTTAGTTTAATAACACCAAAATTAACAGTTTTTTGTCAGACCAGTGCTTTTTGAAAATTTGCTATTTGCAATGTGTTTTTCATGTGAGTTACCTAAGAAGTTTGCTTAAGCTGCATTCATTTCAAATATACTTCTTAGTTTATGATGGAAACGTTCTAGATTTTTATCTCAGAGACAATGAGAACACAAACTTCTACATGTACCTAATAGGTATTCTTTCTTGTTTTGCTTTCTTGATCAGATCCTTATGCACAAAACTATGCTCGATTCTAGGAAAGATTAAAATTTAGATAACAAGGTTATATTTTGTATATCCCATTTATAATAAACCAAGTTAGCAAGGTAGTCTGGATAACCAACATAACATAAGAGCTACAGCCCATTAATTCATTAATGAATTTAAATTTTTTAAAACTGGCTGAGAGACGATGGCAGTTGAACTATCAGAAAGGAGTTGGTAGCTTCATCTTGACAGTAAGAAATTCATCTCCAGAACTCTAAACTGCCCTCAAGTAAATTCCAACTCCTAACATTCATATCGGACAGGGTACACCTTTGGGTTTCCAAAACTAACTCTATGGGAGTAGAAAGCCTCATCTTTATGCTGTGGAGTGGCTGGTTTCAAATTGCCGACTTCGCCATTAGCAGCCCAACACTTGACCCACCATCTACTGGTACATAGGAATGTGTACTCGTTGGAATTTCAGGAATTCATAGAGCAAGGAGGAACTGTAGATGATAAAAACGAGGCTATAACTAAACGAGCTATAGCAGTTTTTGGAAATATGCCAATTTACATTTAAAAGTGGCAAAGAATGTTAGAATCTGAATTTTTAATCTGAATTTTAAAACTTACTTGCTTTGGCATTTTTTTAAAAGTAATAGAAAATTCCATTTAGATTGGAAAATTTGGTCAGCCATAGTGGAGCTGTATATAGTTGACATTAGAGTACATATGTTGGTATTTTTTTTGAGAGAGGAGAAAAAGTCAAAATTGATTTACCAATGATTACAAGGTAGTGGTTATGCTTAGGATTATTTTCCCTTTTGGAAATTTGGGTTGAAAATATATAATCTTTGGTCCATACCAGTCACAGTCCTAGTCACTGCTCATATTTATCTAAATGGGATATGCAGTCACTCTTCTTTTTTTTTTTTTGAAATGTCAAGATAGGCTTTATTGGAAGTAGGGAAGGACTTTTGGGAAGGGAAGGGACAGCAGCAATCTTAAGCTCCTGGGTGGTTCCGAGGCCGCAGAGTTAGGACAGGGAAGTCGCCAGCAGTCACTCGTTTCATTGACTTTGCCCCTAACAATTTGCTGGTGACTATGATTTCTAAGGATCACTCTTGGAACTAAAAATAGAAAGGTTGGCTGGGTAGAGGAGTGGTAGGCAGATGAACTGTTTGTGGCACCTTTAATTTGACCATTTAGGACTGGTGGGAATTGTCCCGTCTGGGCAATATAAGGCCTGAGAAATCAACGCCAGCTAAAATTACACGTGTGCTTCACCAAAGAGAAGCACTTCCAGACCTATTAAGGTTGAGTTAATTAAATGTTTGACCAAATATAGCAGGCTAATTTTTTGGTTGATAACTTTTATAACCCATGCATGATGCTCTAAATATCCTAAGGGTCCTTGGTAGAAAAAAAGTTTCACCATTCCTGACCTAGGAGATAGTTTATATAAAATGTTCTCTACTTTCACTATAGACTCCTCTCTAGTTTTAACACTGATTTTCCCCACCCCTTAATTTCCAGGGAATTAGTGCGATGCTTTCCTTTGCCCCCAGGATAAAATGGGGGCATAGCATAAATGTTAGGAAAAGATAATGGGAAATGTTGGGAGAATATTCTCGGGGAAAAAAGCATAAGAAGTGGAAAGAACTGAAATGAAGATTAGGAGGTAGTGTGTGACACAATCACTAAATGATTTATAGTCTGAGATGCTTTCAAATTGTTTTCTGAAAACTGACATGAAATGAGTATTTGATTTCTTAGGTATGCAATTGGGGAAGCCTGAGAAGCCAGCTTAGAGGCACAGATTTGCTGAACCTGTATAAATCATGAATATGCCACTTTTACTATCAGCCGATAAATGAAGGATGGCTTAAGACTTTTTACGCCCTAAATTCAAATAACGTGTAAAAATAATGTGGTTTGAATCCCTCAAAGAGGCCAAAACTGCCATTTTGCCTTGGTGTAAGTCAACGCAGAATTCTTCGAGGAACATTTCTCTCGCTGTCATCAAATTGATTCTGACTCACAGCAACAATATAGGATGGAGTGGAACTGCCCTTGTGGGTTTCCAAGATTGTAACTCTTTGTGGGAGCAGAAAGCCTCATTTTCCTGCTGTGGAAGCCTTGGTGGGTTCAAACTGCTGAAGTCGGGCCTAGCAGCTCAACAGCTTAATATGTCACTTGGGCTTTGAGGTAGGTTTGGAGGAATATAAACAACGCTTTTAGAAATCTATATAGATTGCTGAGCCCCTGTGGCGTAGTGGTTGTGTGCGGGACTGCGGCCCACTGGGATGGAGGTTCAATTCCAGCTCACAGAGCAAAGGCTGGGCCTCCTATTCCCACCACCAGAGGGTAGTGATGCCTAAAATAATAATAATAAATTAAAAAAAAATCTATATAGATCTAGGTGGAGGGTATGCTGAGAAATTGTTGCCTCGCATTTTGGTACTTTTATTAAATAAAGATTCCTGTGATTTTATAGTTTTGCTATTTTATTACCCCCTCATATACAGGGAAGATGGAGTTATGCTCAGAGTTTCTTTTACTCATTTCTTAGACTGACATTGACTTTATACAACTAAATTTCAACAAATAGTAATTTGTAATCTGAGATGCATTTTCATGAGCTGAGACGACAGGAATCGCCATAATGTGGTATAGTTTGCATTTGAGCCTTTGTTTAATGACTATTGAATGTAGAACATCCCTCACCTGGGGGAGAGTGCTTCTTTAAATGTCAGTGTCCATTTTGTATGTTTGAGATGAATATTTTAAAGAATTGTGCAAACAGCCACCAAATTTATTTTACGAGAAATATGGCTGTTACCATGAGGACATACTGTTGTCCTCTCAATTACATATACCATTACAGAAACATGTGAATAGCTCAAAGAACTTATAACTTTGAAGTAAAAGTTTATGTGAACCATTATCTGTAGAATAGCTGATAACTTTGGGATTTACTTCAAATGATTGAAGAAAAACAGTGGTAGAAATAACTTTTCTCATATTGAGTGGTCAAGTTCTTATAAACCAGTGGTTCTCAACCTGTGGGTTGCACCCCTTTGGAAGTCAAAACAACTCTTTCACAGGCATCACTTGATTAATAACAGCAAAATTACAGTTATGAAGTAGCAATGAAAATAAATTTATGCTTGGGGGGGTCACAACAACATGATGAACTGTATTAAAGAGTCGTAGCATTAGGAAGGTTGAGAACCGCTCTATCTCAAAGTTTACTGTCTTTATTCCAGGAGCAAATGTAATGACTGCATTTCTCAAAATCTATACCCCTCCTCCCTATCCCTTACCTCCCGGCCCCCCACTTTGAGCCTATAGGGCAGCAAAGATATGATTAGATATGTTAGAGATTCATCCTAAAGAATTTAGGTTTATAGGTGTTAACCACTGACCTTGAAAGTAAGATTTGCCATGAAATTTTGCAATGTAACACTGAAGATTCAGTTTTAAAGTAAGAATTTTGAAATTCAGGATTAATGTTAGCTTTACAGTAATCAAATTCTATAAGCCATGATACTCGAGCAAAGGCATCTGTTGTTGCTAACTCGGTTTAGAGAACTTTATTGATTTAGATTATATAGACCTGGATACATTCTAAATTAATGACAAAACAGTATTTTGGTTTTGCCTCTTTTCTACTTTGTTAACACAGGTATGGTGCTCTACTGTTTAGCTGGGAGCAATGTCTTGTCTTTGAAAAGAAAACTACCCATATATCTGACCTTTCCTTGGGATGTTTCTGATTGCAAACCTATGATTGAGTCAGCATTCTCCCTGCTTTTTCAAAAAAATTCATTGTACTTAAGACCTCAGGTCATTCTAAATGCAAACAAATTCTGTTTTAAAATTGTATTTGCTGTTGTTTTTCTTCATAAAGGGATGACTAGGTAGCATCAGCCCCTCTTGCCTTCAGCAGCAGTTGTTGCTTTGTCTGATTTTTTTCCATTATAGAGTTTTCTTTTCTGGACTAGAGAGCATATATAATCTAATGTTTAACTGGGGAGTATAGGTAAATTTACGTTCTCTTTCTAGTTGAGTGGTAACCTAGCCTAGATAAAATTATCTTCCTGTTTCTAAACTGCCAATCTGAAGATAAATATGATAAAGGGGAAGAAGAAGGTACCTAGAGTATGTTTTGAATATAGACATTTGAGATTCTTTTTGTTTATAATTTTAAACAATAAGATCCAATTTCTTAGGACCAAGTGTGTATACATTGTGCTTTTTAAAGGTAGATTGGGGCAAGCTTCTAATAATGTTTACAGTGGATAGATTAGTATTTTGCCCTAGTCCCTAAAGACAGTGTTATTCATTAACTTTGTTTTGCCTTTCTAGCTGCTAAATTAGATAATGGTTATTGCAAAGTGCATATTTTTTAATGCTCTCTAGAATGGACGCCTGAGCCAATGATGGAATGAGTGCATTGAGGAATCCAGGACTATTCAGCATGGATAACTGCCTGATTATATGGTTAGAATGCTCACACTCTTACATTATATGAATAGTTCTCACCCATTTCCCCAAAGAGAAAGTTGTGTCAGCCTCAGAGTTCTCCTTATGTAAGCAAAAAGCCCGCTTCTATTGAGTGAGTTCTGACTCATGGTGATCCTGTTCTGGGTTTCTATGATAGGGCGAAGACAGCTCTCTCTCCCTAGGTGCAGAGAGTAGGTTTGTACCAACTTTGTGCCTAGCAGCCTATTCCAACCTGTTCTAGGCCCCAACAAGGCTCCTTTTCTCTTACCTAGCTAGTCTCATCTCTATCCCCAAAGGGGTGTCATTCTTCTTTCATTCTGAAGTGTCAAAGGGAGTTTAAGACTTGTTGAATGACTTAGAAATAAAAGAACTTCTCTTTGGTAACTGCTTATAGCAAGTTTTGGTAGCTAACAGTTTATTAACTACTTAGAGAAATTCCAGACAAATTTTTCAATAGTTTACTCATAGCCTCTTTTATAAAAGTTATTTTGTAACTAAGAAAACAGTTGAATAAAATAAGCTTTATCTTTCAAATTTAAAGTTTTACTAACTGTAATCTGATAAAGTTCATTTCCCTTTTTTTTTTTTGAGGGGGGGGGCGTCACTGCTCTCCGGTGGTGGGAGTAGGAGGCCCAGCCCCACTGCTGGAATTGAACCTCCGTCCCAGTGGGCCGCAGTCCTGCGCACAACCATTACGCCACCGGGGCTCAGCCCCCATTTCCCTTTTTCTAACTTAAGTAGTATGTACATAAAATATGTTTCAAAATTGATTGGCAAAATTACCTGGAACAGTTTACTAATCCTTTTTGGTTTCCTTAGCATTGCTTTTCCTTTACATGTTAATAATGCAAAATGAGGACTCAAACTCACATAATGTTTATCAACCTGTGTTTGATCTTTATTGGTAATCTTTATCACTCAGTAATTGCTAAAGGAATAGACATTTCAGGGTGCATCAAACTCTTGTTATCTTTTAGCTTCATTAAGAGTTGATTTTCATTAAAATTAAAATTTAGAATTAATTTCCACATACTTGAGGATATAACTAGTCCCTATTAAAAGTTTGAGACTTGAGTTACACTAATCCTTAGTCCTCTGTTGTTTTCCTGTTTACTGTATCCTTCAAGTTTTATGACTAAAGTGGAGGTGTGCCAATGCAGAAATTTAGGGGAAATAAAGATAAAAAGAATGCAATGAAAAATAGGAATTTATTCTCACATTCCAAACCTGCACTATTGTGTCTACTCTTTCCCACATACTTTAAGATATGACTCATCCCTATTAAAGTTGTGAGACTCAAAATTACGCCCTTATCACTTAATTTTATGTCCTTCCCTATTTACTGTGTCTGACCTTCAAGATTTCGTGACTGATGCTGAAATGGAATCATGCCAACGCAGAAAATTGAGGGAGATCTGAAGAATTCGAAGGGAAGTAAGAATTCATTTCTAGCATTCCTAAACCTGCTTTGTCGTGTCTACTCCACCCACTACAGTCAAAGGAAAAGAACTGAGTTCATGGAAATTACCAGCTAAACCTTACGTCTATGTAATGTTTGTAGGAAATATACTGAAAAGGTAAGTGAGATGTTTGCTTCAAAGAAAGTAGGTATTTTAACATCAGTTGTACCACATGATGACTACAAGAGTTCTGTCCCATGTGGTGGCGTGGACAGTGGGGAGAAAACAGCTGGAACCAACACATCATCACAGAAGTGAAGCCAGGCTCTACAAAGTGCCAATTTTTGTTGTCCTGGTTGTGCCGAAATCTTTTCAGTTATTATAGTCCATTACATTATCCATCAGGGAAACTATTTAGAAAAACTTACGCCCCAGTGGTATAGTGGTTGTGTGCGGGACTGTGGCCCACTGGGTTGGAGGTTTAAATCCAGCAGCGGTTCTCCAGGAGCAAGGCTGGGCCTCCTACTCCCACCAGAGGGCAGTGATGCCTCCCCCGCCCCCCAAAGAAAAGAAAAACTTAGAAAACTAAGACTCTTTAAAAATACTTCAACGTTTTAAAGGTTTTTTTTATATTAGAAACATTCAAAGTAGTGAAAAGCTAAGTGTTCTTCAAGATCTCTGTCACCATCCACCTGTAGCACTAGCTTTCATAAGTAAACTAGGATTAAATAGTTCCACATTATTACAAATCTGTGATATAGATACTGTCGTAGGCCTTGGAATACAAAGATAGGACAGGGTTTGTAACCTCAAGGCATTCATTCGTAATTATACAATGCAGATAATAAAAATTCTTTTTAAGACTGGTTCTATTTCCCCTTAAACAGTTCACTATAATGTGTTACTATAAATAAGACAATTGTATTTGGAAGATTTTGTGTGTGTATTACATATTTTATGTGCCAAACACTATTTCAATTACCACATATTTTGATCAAGGATATATAGAGTAGATACTATTATTGCAGTTCATTTTACAGATGAGAATAAGGTGGAGAAATTAACCTGTCCAAGTGTGAAACTGATCTAAAACTAATAACAGGCATACATCAGGAATTGTGCTTCGGTTCCAGAACACTCCAATAAACCAAATTAATAAAACGAGGCGAGTCTTTTAGTTTCCAGTGCATATAAGAAGAGTTTACATTATAGTGTAGTCTGTTAAGTGCGCAGCAGCATTTTAGGATTTTATCCTATAGTCTAAGTGTGCAATAAAGAGAATTACCAAGTTGTGAAACAAATTGGTACATGCTTTTAGAGAAATGCTGCTGATAGACTTGCTCTACACAAGGTTGCCACAAGCCTTCAGCTAATAAAAATAGCACACTATCTGCGTGTACAATCAAACAAATATCGGAAATGGAAATCAGGTAGGCTAATACAGCCTGCATTCTTAATTAGGGTGTGATATTTACATACATTACCTAGCTATGAGTACCCCCAGAACATCTTGCATTCTTAATGCAATTTGCTCAGTATTTTAAAGGAGAGGACCAATAGCATAGAAGGATGATAGACCTACTTAGGTAACCCACATCTACGCTTTGCTCTAAGATAGCCATTTTGCGCTGTAACCTATACACATAAAAATTTTAGTAAAATAACCAAAAAGAACAGAAGAGCTTATCACATTTATGTACTTTATTTGAACCAATTGTTCCTTAAGTTGACACTGCTTATGTTTCAAAAAGAGTTTTTTAGCTGCAAAATCATGAAAAATGTGACTACTGGAATGTTACCTAGAAATCTCAAAAAGAAAAAGTATGCAGAAGTAAAGAAAAAATGCTCTGAGAATTCCAGGTAGGTAATTTGCTTCCTATTATATATATGTTTATTTGAAGCCATTCTATACTTCTATCCCATATTGTTTGATACTTATGTAAATCTGATTTTACCTTTAATAAAGTGCTCTCTGAATGAGTGTGAGTTTTTATTTTATTTCGTTTGGTCTCATTTTCCATTCATTCCTGTATCTTCTTTGGTCACCCTATGTATGTAATTGCTTCCCTTTCAAAACTGGTGGTTTAATTAAGAGCACCTACATGCTTAGTATTGCTGAAGAACAGAACATAATGTATACCATAGCTTCCCTCAATACCATTCAACCCAATACTCAAAACTGCAAAAATTTTAAAGGTAAAATACAGGCAGTTGTCAAGCCCATGTGAACAGTGGCTGGTTGTGCATTTTAAGTAATTGTGACAAGAACAACCCTAAGCTGGTGAAATCAGGTTAACTTCCATGAATAGCAATTAACTGGAGAGACGGTTTTGATTTATTATACATGTTCTCAAACTAATGTGTAGGCAAATCACCTGGGAGATGCAGATTCAGAGTCCATAACTCCAAGGTCAACTTGAGAGTCTGCATTTCTTCACCAATCATAAAATTTCCTCTATTTGAAGTGTACAATTCAGTAACTTCTAGCATATCTGTAATGTTTAATCACTAATTCTGATACATTTTCATCATGCCATAAAGAAATACAAAACTCGTAAGCTGTCACGTTCTAGCCCTAACCCTCATTCCCCTGGGACCTGCTTATTCTGGAAATTTCATAAAAATGCAACTAAGTTGAGTAGAGTTATGGACTGAATTCCTCAGCATAATGTTTTCAAGGTTCATAGCATGTGTCAGTACTTCATTCCTTTATATGACTAATAGTTGTTTGTAGATAGACAACATTTAAATCCACCAGTTGGCATTTGGGATGGTTTCATCTTTTAACCTATGAATAGTGCTGTGAACCTTAATTTGAAATTTTTTCTACTTAAAGTTTCTGTTGGGTGGAACTGGTAAGTCATAAGATGATTTAATATTTTGAGAATGTACCAGACTTCCAGTGATAATACCATTTGAGAGTCTGCTTTGCTAATAAGTTAACATGTGATGCTGAGTGACAAACGGCCACCAAGATAAAAATGTTGGCACCTATAGAAGGAAGGGTAGCTGTGAGTTGGCATTGACTCAGTGGGATAGAATTGGAGATAAAAAAAGCGACTGGTAGCATGAACTTAAATTGCATTGAGCTGGTTTTTAATGGACTCTTCATGTCATCTGTTTAACAAATATCCTGGACTTCCTGTTCTAGCCTTTCTAAGTGCATTTGCACACTTGGTGTTGAAAGTAGATCAGACTGTTGCTTCACTGTTGAAAGAGACAACTCTAAGTTGAGAATGCCTGTGTAGTTGGCAGAGTGTTAAAGTTCTTTGGTAGCATTCTCTGTGTGGTTTTTAACTGGCTGACACCATCTGGGTACATAGATGCACACAGGACAATGGGGCAAGACTGAGGGTACAGGCACAATTTCCTTCCAATTGAGTTCAACAAATGGTCCTTTGTAGTTCCAGAGAGTGAAATGCAGGGAGTAGGTTAGTATTGGAGGTAGACAATTGTCATCATTGTGGTGAAGAGTCAAGTCGATCAAAGAATGACTGGAATCAAGAAAACGCTGGAGACAAGCCTAAAATCAGATCTTGTCTCCCTTCCATTTTGTGGGAGGTGGAGATTCTATGCCCTGGTTCACAATTGAAATGGGAGGCTACAAGCGCAAAACCAAGTATAATGAATGTTAAATGAAAAAAGTATGGGCCTTAAAGATCTATAAGGATTTAATAAATTATGAGATAATATTTGGTATGGGTTGGAGTGCCAATTGCAGGTTTTAGAACTCTGATGGTTTCTTGAAAATAATATTTGATTGACGCTTTGTAGGATTTTAGAAATAGAGGTATATTAGAAGAGGATATTGTAAGAAGAGCAAAAGAATCTAAAATACTGAAGTTATGAATGGCAGAACATATGCCAGGCATTCTTCACAGGTATCTTTTGCCCAGGTGCTCCCATATGCAAAATAAAAAAAGGTTCCTACCCTTATAACTAGCTATCAGAATGATAGCAGTGATGTGTATAAAAATAGTCTTAAGAGACAGGCGTAGCTGAGCCCCGGTGGCATAGAGATTGTGTGTGGGACTGCAGCCCACTGGCTTGGCGGTTCAAATTCAGCAGCAGCTCTCCAGGAGCAAGGCTGGGCCTCCCACCAGAGGGCAGTGATGCCTCTAAAAAAAAAAAAAGGACAGGAGTATTTATAAATTATGATTAACTCTGTACCAGCCACTGACAATGATTCAAATGCACCTGAAGTGAAAGGTGCAGGAAATGCGGACCCTTTAACAAATTTTATTGACATCATCTATATGCAACTCAGTAACTCATTCATATTGAGTTGTACAATCTCCATGATTTTTTTTTTTTTGCCGAGACTATCTCCGTGATTCTTAAACATTTTCTTTTTTACATTTTTTCTTGTATTCACTATTAGCTCTGAATTTCCCCCCAACCTCTCCACTGCCATAGCCCCAAGAAACCATTAATCCAATTACTGTCTCTAGATTTACATGGATATCATATACTTTAAAACTTACCAAATAGAAACAATAATGTGATTAAGCATAATCGTGAAGAAAGCAGAAGGTATTAAAAATTAGAACATTTAAAATGGGTTAAAAGGGATATCAAATGATAAGGTGTTACATTTTAATGCTCTTCAAAGTTCATGATTTATTTCCGGGTCCAGTTTCATCCCATAGTTGGAAATTGTAAGCTACCCTACAAAGATTACATTCTTCATTTGTCAGTTTGTTGTACTGTGGTAGTTTGGGTTACTGTGATACTAGAAGCTGTGCCACCATTATGTCTACCAGCTGGGTCACCTGTGGTGGACAGTTTTCAACAGTTTCCAGACTAAGACTATGAAGAAGCTGTCCACTTAGAAAGTATTAACTACTGAAAATTGAATAGCAGCAGAACATTAGATACAGGGTCAGAAGATGAAGTCTTCAGGTTGGAAGATAACAGTAGGTCAAAACTGACTTGATGGCATACGCAGGAAATAACCCCCCCAAACAATTACCCCACCCACCCAAAGCTATGTATTAAAAATAAACAGGGCTGAGCCCCGGTGGCGTAGTGGTTGTGCGCGGCACTGCAGCCCACTGGGACGGAGGTTCAATTCCAGCAGTGGGGCTGGGCCTCCTACGCCCACCACCAGAGAGCAGTGATGGCCCCCCCCCAAAAAAAATAAAAAAACATATCACCTTTAAAGTACTTTCCATTACACTTTATGCATTTGTCAAATCTGTGATTCCATTCTTAGAAACATTTTTCAAACTCATCTGTTTGGCTGCCTGACAGCATCTCCCTTGTTTTTTTCCTCATCTCTTCCATGTCCTCAAATTGCTGTGCTTTCATGTCCCTCTGCATTTGGGAAAACAAAGTTGCATGGAGCAAGGTTAAGTGTGGAACAAGAGAGGCATGGCTGCTTTAGCAGGTGCATTGTGGCAAAACTAGTTAACCCATCTGCCACAAATCGGACTTTCTCTGTTGTCACACACTGATAAGTAATCTCAGACCTACATAGAAATCTTGATGGACAGTTGGACCTGGTGGAATGAACTCCAAATACACTATTCCCCTCACATTAAAAAAGCTAACAAACACTGGGGAGCTGATACCGGGGGCCTAAGTAGAAGGAGGGTGTTTTGAGAATGATGGCAACAAATGTGCAAATGTGATCTGCATACAATGGATGAATGTATTGACAGTGATGAGTTGTATGAGCCCCCAATAAAGTGTTAATTTTTTAAAAAGCACCATCTTAATCTTTTATTTCACTTGAGCTTTTTTTGGAGGGGGGTGGTGGAGTGAGGTGATGATGGTACCTTTCACTGACTTGATTGAAGTTTGGTTTCAGGCTTGTAAAAATAGCACCATGTCAAAAAAAAAATGACAATGAATTTGGTTACAGCAACAGAGTGGTGGACCTCATGGTCCACATGGCGTCCAAGGAGTAAGAGCCCCTGGACCACCAGCCCCAGTAACAGCACGAGAGGAAGAGAGGCCCTCTGCTGCTGGGGAGTCTGCCCCTAACTCAATCCCCAACACACTGAGACTATTCCATCCAGACCCCCTGAAGGAAGGGGAGGGGCTCAGTGAGCCCCATCCTGTCATGTACCATCAATAAAGTACACTGTCTCCCCCCCCCCCCAAAAAAAAATAGCACCATGTCATATCATCAATAATGACATTGGGGAAAATACCTGGATATGTTCTTTAAAAGCACGGCATGTTCCCACTGATTCGTTTTTCCTGGTCAGTCAAGACCCAAGGCACAAACTTTGCATTGGCCCATCTCATTCCCAACTCTTCTGTTAAAATTTAGTGAACCGAGCTCCAAGATAGTCCCGATAACTTGTCCATCTCTTAAATAGCCTGTCATTGGTTTTCAAGCACAAGCACATGAATTTTGTTGACATTTTTTCATCTGGGACATTGACGGACACCTCCAGAATGAGGGTTGTCATCAACATTTGACTTTTTGTTTTGGGGGCATCACTGCCCTCTGGTGGTGGGAGTAGGAGGCCCAGCCTTGCTGCTCCATTTGAACCTCCAACCCAATGGGCCACAGTCCCATGCACAACCACTACGCCACCAGAGCTCAACCCAGCATTTGACGATTTTTTGAAATGAGAAAACACTTGTACTTGAATTTTTCCCATAGTGCTGCCCTTGTAAGCAGTGTTCAACATACAGCAGTCTCTGAGGCATTTATCCAAGCAGGAAACAAAAATTTCACAACTACATGCTGTTTTCTTAAGTCAGCCATCACACACAAAAGTGAGCAAAACTGCTTTCACATCACAAAAAAATTCACTGTGATCAGAGACCTTTCAGGTGACGTCACTGGGTGCACTGACTTAGCAAATTGCTTGGTGCTTGCCTAGTGGGAAAAGGTGTACTATGATTAATTTTTTTTTGGGGGGGGGCGGCAGGGTGTACTCACGTAATTGCAACAACTACAAAGATTTGATTTATGGGATGTGCTTCAATGAGTATTGTTGCTGGAGTCCCAGTTCACATACACAAATTCAAACAAAATATGTTTACATGTGTTTGTGGTCAGTGGATCACTGCAGACAAACTATCAGGAGTACACTTGTTACTCCGGAGGATGCTTTGAAAAAAGATGTGTGCTCCCCAAATTGGGTGAAAACTGTTTTAGAAGATAATGGGTATGAATTTGAGGAGGTTAATCTAAAGGGATAATCTTCATAGATTTTACTGACACCAGACAATCATGGATTATTAGGAAAATTGAAAACTGAATATGTAGAAGGTCAGGAACATTGTGCTGAGGATATAAAAATTTTCCCCATCAGAATTCTTCAAAGACAATAAGTCTTTTCTATGAGAATTTTGTTGTGAGAACTAACCCTGTTTCCCTACAGCCCTGATTTTGCCCCCTCAGACTTTAATTTTTTTTCCCTGAACATTTAAAGGGAATGCAATTTGAGTCCCTTTGGGATGCCAAAAGTGCTATTTTGGTGCTTGAAGAATTCAGGGAAGGCCTGGATAGAAAGAAACACCACCTTCAGAAATGGGGAGATTTAGTTGGAGGTTATATTAAGAAAGTAGAGTTTGGTTCTTTTTTTTTTTTTAAAGTAACATGTCTGATTTTATTGTAGTACTCTTTAATAACCTTATAATGCATGACATACATTAAATCTCTTGGCTGTTGATAACCTTCAAACCATAAAGCCATATATAGTCATTGCTATTGAATAATTGTTTAGCAACCCTCCAACCACCATCAAAAAGGGCAGCAAGGACAAAGTTCTGAAGAGTTTGAAAAGAAGAATGGAAATGGAGGATGGGGAAGGTGACGTCACATTGACATTGACGGGATTGCAGTTAATGGGATAAACAAAATATGAATTGCTGCATGTAAAATGATATATTCTGTAAAAATGTGATCAATAAAAAGTAGATTCAGTGTTTGTTGGAAGTGAGAAATGTGTTCTCACATCTAAAATCTGCACTGCACTACTTTGTCAGTTTGTCATACTGTGGTGGCTTGTATCCTGTTGTGATGATGGAAGCTATGTTACTGGTATTTCAAATATTAGTAGGGTCACCCAAAGCGAACAATAGACCATGAAAAGGAATGGGGATTTTTTAAAAAGGAATAGGCTGTCTACTTCTGAGAATTTAGCCAATGGAAACTATAAGTAGCATGAGAACATTGTCAGATACAGTGCCAGGAAATGAGACCCTTAAGTATTCAAAATATAATTGAGGAAGAATTGCCTTTATTTTTGTATAAGAAAGGGTTTTATATACAAAAGTAGTTGAATTTTGAGAAAACATCCAACCCAGTCAGATCAAGTCCTTAAGTCTGACATTAGCCCATGTGGCCAATACCAATCTATGAAGTCCTCGTCATTCTTGCAAAACATGTGCAATGACGCCAAATGTAGGAAGATGAAAAGCCAGTAGTTGGGAAGTCTTGTGGATCCAGTAGTGGTGTAAGAATCTCAGCACTGGCAGGGGTCTCCACCTGGCTTCTCTGGCTCCAGAGGTCTGGCTTCTTCAGCCTTTCTCCATGTGTTTTCTCCAGAAAGATGATTCCCAGAGAGTGCACATGTATCTGTTCTCCAGCAAGTCATTTATCTCCTTAGTGCCTCCAAATGAGTTCATCAAACTTTGATCTGATTGACAGGCTAACCTCTGCCCTGTCATTCATAAGTCTCAAATTGACCATAGAATATGTAACTACCACTACTTAAATGTTTTTTCTTTCATATCTCCTAAATTTGCACAGATAATCTGTATTGGTTTTAAAAGAAATTAAAGCAACCTCAGTGCCACTGAATTGATTTAGAGGAACTCTATAAAACAAGGTATAAGTGAAAAAAAAGCACAACAAAGAAACAAGGTATAAGTACCCCTGTGGGTAAGAATTGCTTTCTTAAAATGGACTATAATGTGGATAGAGTAAAGCTTTCAAGACTTTCATTTGCTGAGAGGCCCTACTCAAAATTAGAAGAAACGCTGCAAACATCTATTAATTAGAACTTGGGATATATGAAGTATGAATTTAAAAATATTGGAAATCAAAAATAAAATGGGAACACAGATCCATGTCCTAGGCAGTAGTGAGTTGACATGGAGTGATGTAGGCCATTTTGAATCAGATAATCATTTACGAGGCCAGTAATAACAAGTTTAAGAAAAAGGTATTGCATTTATCAAAAGGACATGTCATGATCTATCTTGAAGTAAAGTGCTGCCTGAAGTAAAATGCTGTATATTTACATATGAGGAAATCCAGTTGGAACAACTTACTCAAATTTATACACCAACCACTAAAGTTAGTGATGAAGACTTCTACCAACTTCATTAGTCTGAAATTGATCCATTTGATCAAAAATGCATTGATAATTTTTGAAAAGTTGGAAATGAAGAGGAAGGAGCAGTAGTTGGAAAATATGATCTTGGTGATAGAAATGAAGCTGGAAATTGTATGAGAAGACTTTATAGTAGCAACCTCATCAAAAATACTTTTTTCCAGCAACTTAGAAAGTGACTAAATGCATGAACTTCAGATGGAATATCTCAAGCTGAAAGCACTAAAGACAAAATTCAAGCCCCCGTTGCAATATTGAAAGCTTTATGGGCAAAATATCAACAATACAGGAAGCATTAAAAATGGAAGGAATATACAGAATCTGAAGCAAAAGGAATTTGGTGTCATTCAGCCATTTTAAGAAGTACTGTATGATCAAGAACCAATGGTACTGAAGGAAGAAGCCCAAGGTCATTGGAGGTATTAGCAAAAAATAAGGATTCAAGGATTGATGAAATACCAATAGAAAGATTTCAATAGTAGATAAAGCATTGAAAACCCTCACCTGTGCCAGGGAATTTGGAAGACCTGGCTAACTACCTGGAAGAGATCCGTATTTGTACCCATTCCAAAGAAAGGTGACCCAAAAGAATGCACAAAATATGGAATATAATATCACATGCAACTAGAATTTTGCTGAAAATCAAACAATTGTTGCAGAAGCACAACGACTGGCAGCTACCAGAAATTGAAGCTGGATTCAGAAGAGAATGGTGGAATAAGGGATATTATTGCTAATGTCAGATGGATCTTGGGTTAAAGCAGAGAATACCAGAAAAATGTTTACTTGTGCTTTATTAATTATACAAAGGTATTCAACTATATGAGTCAGCACACTATGGTTAAGTTTGAGAAAAAGAAAGATTCCGGAACATTTCATTGTTCTCATGAAGAACTTACACATGGTAGTTGTGTGAACAGAGAAAGGGAATAGTTCATGGTTTAAAATCAGGAAAGGTTCAAGTGAAGGTTGTATCATCTCACCATCATACTTTGTCAGTATGGTTTACAGTAAAGAAAAGATCAAAATCCTCACAATTGTACTAATAGATGATTATCATGATGGAGAAAATGGTGAAGTTGACAAGGTTGAATCCACAATCAATGTTCCTGGAAGCAACAGTCAAGAGATGAGCTGCATTAGATCAATGTGTCATTCCACAAGACCTCCTTAGAGTATTGAAAAGCAAGGATGTTAACTTTGAAGACTTAGGTGTGCCTGACCCAAGCTATGACATTTTCAATGGCCTTATATGCATGTGACATTGAATAAGGACATTGAAGTTGGACATTGAATAAGGAAGACTGCTAACAAGACACACATCTCTTTCTTGGAAGAAATATGACCAGAGTCCTAAGAGGTAAGGAAGGTGAGACTTCAACTTACACACTTTGGACATGTTTTCAGGAGAGACAAGACCCATGAGAACTAGGTCATGCTTTGTAAAGTAGAAGAGCGGTGAAGGAGAAGGCCCTCAGAGAGAGATGGCTGCAACATTGGGCTCTCACGTGTAAAGCCATGGTGAGGACAGCTTGGGGCCAGGCAGTGTTTCCTTCTGTTGTTTGTGTGGGTGGGAGCAGATTCTGCCATTAGAAACAGCAGCACGAATAGAACAAGGGGTAACATCACAATAAATGGAGAAAAATTAAAGTCAAGAATTTTATTTTTTCCCACAAGTAATGCTTCTGGAAGCAGTTATATGTGACATTGCTCTCCATAAATTTGCTACACATGACCTCTTTAAAATGTTGAAGAGCAAGATGTCACTTTCTATGCTAAGGTATTCCTGACCCAAGCTATGGTCATCTCATATGCATGTGCAGGAATCAATGCATTTCAATTGTGGTGAAGGATATTGGAAGTACCAAGGGCTGTCAAAAGAACAAGTAAATCTGTCTTTAAAAAAGCACAATCTTAATTTTTAAGGGTTCAAGGGGGAAGGAGTAGGGGCAACGGAAATATGGGGAACTGGTAGTGGGGGCCTAAGTGGAGGGAGGACGTTTTGAGAGAGATGATGGCAGCAAATGTGGCCTGCATACAATTGATATATATATATATGTATATATATATATATGGATTGTGATGGGAGTTGTATGAGTCCCTGATAAAATGATTCATTAAAAAAGGGAGGGGGGGGAAGAGGAGCTTATACTAAGGGCTCAAATAGAAAATATTTGGAAATGTGTACAAATACGCTTGATACAAATGATGTATCGAATGTTATAAGATCTGTAAGAGCCCCCAATAAAATCATTGAAAAAAAAAAACAATCTCTTGTGAGGCTGACCGGACTTGAAGTATTTTGTACATGTTAGGAGAGACCAATCCCAGAAAGAGGGCATCATGCTTAGTAAAGTAGAGGGGAAGCAAAGAGGAGGAAGACCTTTGACAAAATGATAAAGTGGCTGCCACAATGGCTCAACCACAACAGGCATTGTGATGATGAAGCAAAGCTGGCTGGTGTTTCCCTCTGGTCTTCAAGGTCGCTGTGAGTCAGAACCAACTCAAGGGCCCCTAATAACAACCACAACAAAAAACCCGCACAGCCACCTGTGACATCACTGTATTGGACCGTCTAAATCACATGCTTCAGATGGGCATGCCATCTGGCTCCCTAATGTAACCCCTTCGAATGTCAGGTATGCTTAAATCTGCGAAGTTGGGTGTTTCCATTCACTGATAAGGATTTATCAACCCCAGCCCAAAGAGGCAGTTCTACCCTGTAATACCGTGTTCCTATGGGCTGGATCAACTCAGCAGTTTATATTTTGCTTTCAAATGATTTTAATACCAAATTAAAAATGCCTTTGTTCTTAAAACTTTGGGGGTATTTTGAATCATCTATGGATATGTCAGCAAGTACTTAGGAAGCCCTACCCTGTGATCAGTTGTTTTGCACATTGTTCTGTGCTATTGGATCTAGAACCTCTTGTGAGGCAGAATGGAGGGTATAGGCTGACAAAATGTAGTAGAAAACTGGGCAAAGAGCATATTATAAAAGACCTACCTTGTATCCATGGAACTTAGGAAAATGTGTTCAACCAGTAGTCAGAGACATTCATATCAAGTCCTATACTGATAATCTCAGAAATGGGAGTTACTAGATGACAGCCATTTAAAAGATCTCTACACCAACCCCATAAAGTAAATTGGGCAGTTGACAGCTAAGCAAAGCAAACTCCAAGATATTTGAGACTTCTGTCCCAGCTAACGACACAAAGCTTAAGCATCATAGCCATCTGGTGTAAAAGAACAGAACACTGCCTGGTCCTGCTGCCCCATCCTCACAATTGTTATGCTTGAGCCCATTGTAGCCACTGTGTCAGTCCATCGTAAAGGTCTTCATCTGTTTTCCTTTACCAAGCATATTGTCCTTTTCCAGGGACTGGTCTTGCCTGGTAACTTGTCCAATGTGAAGTGTTGCCATCTAACTCTCATTGTCTTTGCTTTTAAGAACATTCTGGTAGTAGTTCCTGTAAGACAGATGAGTTTTGTACTTCTGGCAGTCAACAGTACTTGCCATATTCTTCACTATTTTTCAAATGTATCAAACTTGCTGTCTTTAGGCATTGTCCATCTTTCACATTCATATGAGGCAACTAAAAATACCATGGCTCAGGGGAGGTGTTCCTTAGTCTTCAAATTGACATCTTTGAAAACAAAAAACAAAACAACACAAAAAATGGCTGAGCCCCAGTGGCATAGTGGGTGTGCACAGGACTGCGGCCCAGTGAGATGGAGGTTCACTTCCAACAGCGGCTCCACAGGAGCAAAGGCTGGGCCTCCTACTCCCACCACCAGAGGGCAGTGATGCCCCTAAAAGAAAACAACAAAGTGACATCTTTGTTCTTTAGCACTTTAAAGAGGTCTTTGCAGCAGATCTCCCCAGATTCCCCCAGTGTGTTGCATCATTTGATTTCATGGTCGCTGCTTCCAAGGAGAAGCCCTGGGGGGTGTAGTGGACTACTTGTTGGGCTTCTAATACAAGGTCAGCAATTCAAAACCCACCAGCGATATTCCATGGGAGAAAGATGAAATTTTCTACTCTTGTTAAAAATTACAGTCTCTATTTTGGGAGTAACTCATGAAGATGGGAGGGCAGAGGGAGCACTAGAACAGATCGTGATGGCATAAATTACCTTAAAGATTTAACTATGCGGGGGGGGGGATCTGAAATTTATGTGCGGGTTGTTGTACAATTCTCCACATGATCGAACTATTGGATTATATAATATGTAAATTACTTACCATTAAAACTATCAGGGAAAAAAGGACATAAAGAAATGCCAGGCTCAGAACCCCATAAGGGCAGTTCCTTCTCTCCTGAGAGATTGGGTATGGATTAGAACCTCCTCGATGGCAGTGTTGGCTTTTGTTGCAGTTTCCAAGAACCCTGATGATTTATCCAAGTAAAACGAGACCATGACGACATCACTTTTATCCGTTTATCATGTTGTCTTGGTCCACTTGTGAGGATTGCTGTTCTCCTTCCATTGAGTTGCAATTCCTACTGGGGGGCTGTAGCCTTTTTTCCGTCTCCGCACCCTCTTGGAGTGAGGCAGGCTGTGTAGTCTGTATGTTGAAAGGTGTTCATGAGCCTTTTCCCGGTCCTGATGCGACATTGTTCTTCAGAGAGCCAGCTTCTTGGATTGTTTTCTCGGCACACAGGTTGAAGAAATATGGTGAAAGGCTACAACCCTGAAGCACAGTTTTTCGGATTTTTAATCCCCTTAGTGGTTTCTGCTCATTTTGACCGCTAGGCGACACTATTCCACAAGAGAAAGGCTTGGGTTGTTTTTCAGCGCTTTGCCTGTAGGCGTGCATAAAACGGCTCACAGAAGTTCTGTTGAAATCATAAATATTTTTAAAGTTTTATTTTCACTCGAAGCCTGCTGTTTTGAACTCTGTGTGTAAAGGAATGAACAAGACTGAGGAAGCTTCCTAACTATACGAGTATAATATATTCTACTAGTCCTAGAACTTGATTAATAGGCTAACCACAGTCAACAGTTGTCATCTTCGACGTCTGTGTTTGGGATAGTGGACTTTCTGGCTAAAAGATTATATATATATATATATATATATATATATATATATGCCTTTTGCATGTGCTCATTTTACTTTACATAAAATGAACACAAACTCACTTCCATCAGTTATTTCTGACTCTTGCTCTGTAGGGCAAAGTAGAATGCCTGGTGGTTTCCAAGGCTGTCAGTCTTTCTAGGAACACACAGTCTCATCTTTGTCCCAGGGAGCAGCTGGTGGGTTCAAACTGCCGACCTCGGGGTCCAGTCCAATGTGTAACCCACCCCACCCGGGGCGCCTTTGAATTTTGATCATTAACATGTTTATTACAACTGTAAGCTTTAGGCAGTTCTCAAGGACAGAGGTGAGTACTCGAGGGAGCTAGCCGAGGGAGAACACTGAAGACACCGGCTTTTCCTTTCCCTCTTCTTTCCCTGTCCCCTTTCAGCTCGGGCTGCTGCTGCTTCAACTCATGGTTGTGAGTTAGGTGCGGGTTTACAGTGCAGACCCTCAACCTCATATTCAATAACTCATACCCATTCTGTGTCAACTCACACATTGCAAACCCCTCCATACCCCATCATTTATTCAGCATTTTGTCTGTATCTATTTCTTCTGTTCTCTAACTCTCTGAACTCTGTTGTTGGATAAATGCTGTCCTTCTGACCTTAAAGAGTTGTTTATCATGTGGACGGGTTCCGTTCCACACTTGCAGGGCGAGTAAGGGCCTGAGTCTCAGGGGTTTTGCCTGTCTCTACTTGACCAGTAAGCCTAGACTCGTCTCTGATTTTCTTTTATTTTCAAAACCATTTTATTGGGAGTTAATACAGGTATCTTGTTGTTCCAGTCAATCACAGCAAGCAGTGTTGTACAATTGTGACCACAATCGGTTGCAAAACACTCTCTTCTTGGCATCAGCTCCCCTTTACCGCTTCCCTGCCCCCCACCCCATCTGTACCTCTCAGGAACTCTTATTCTATTTGCTGTCTTTATAGTTTCATCAATCCTGGGTTTCATATGTTTTTTTGTTTTGTTTTTTTGTTTTTTGGGGTTTTTTTGTCATCACTGCGCTCCGGTGGTGGGAGTAGGAGGCCCAGCCCCACTGCTGGAATTGAACCTCCGTCCCAGTGGGCCGCAGTCCCGCGCACAACCACTACGCCACCGGGGCTCAGCCCGGTTTCATATGTTAAAAACTGAGAAAACTATAACAAAAATTCAAGAGTGTCAACCTCTGAGATAAACCCCAATATGCGAAAGCAAAACACAGAAAATGTTGAAAACCAGATCAGGCCCAAGGTGCATTCGAGGGGTGTTCAACTGACAAGGTTTTAAGCATTCAGGTCAGGTTTATTGTTGTGAGCTTCTGTAGTCAACTCTTCAATGCACTCTGTTTGGTAACCAGTCTCTTCCTATCCCTCTATTATGTTGGAAGGAAATCACTGGAGGCTTATTTCCTGTGTAGATACCCCAAGCTTCCTCTGTCATCCATAGCCTTCTGCAAACCAGAATCTCATAGGCTCTGATAGCGTTCCCAGCTTTGGGGTATACGATGCAGAATCCTTTGATCACTAATGTTGGTGTGCTGCTTCATACGGACGCCGTTGGCATCTCACTTAGATGATTGCTTATTTGGAAACAAGCCTCAAGACTTCAGACTCTATTTTACCCAAGAGCCAGGCACCATCTAATTTCTTCATCGTACTTCGCTATAGCACCCCTATCTTTTGTATTCCCTCCCTGAGGGTGAGAATTGAGCAGGGCCACTATGTAAGACCCAATTTTCTTAGATTGAAGCTAGATTATTGCAAGTCCAAAACCCATTCCTAGATCATGTGTTTGTTTTTCATCTGCCTCTTGCTCCCTTTTTTGGGGGGGGCATCACTGCCCTCTGGTGGTCGTGGGAGCTACCCAGCGCAGCCGCTGGATTTGAACCGCCAAGCCCGCGGGCCGCAGTCCCGCTCTCAACCACTTACGCCACCGGGGCTCAGCCCTCCTACGGCTTCCTTTTCATCAGTAATTTTCTATCTCACGTTATTTTATTTTTACTCTTGCCCATTTTGCCATTATTGCTTTAAGTTTATTCCAACATTATGAAAATTTCCAACTTACGGAAAAGGTGGAAGGATTAACCTGTACTGCTCACCTAGATTCTGCCACTGATATTTTACTCTCTTCGTGTCTCAAATCTCCTTCGATTGTCCGCAGCTTGGTATGAGACAGAACGGGCTGAGAGCACCCAGCACTGCAACAACCACCCCTCCTCCCATCCATCAGTGCATTCTGCTTCTGCGATCCATTTCCAAGTAGGCTGCAGAGGTTGGTAAACATCCCTTCCACTAATTCAGCATGTGATAGACCTTTAAATTTATCTCGCGACGGAAGTCTGGGTTTGCAGCGGTTTTCCTATGAACAACACTGAGCTCTCCGGGAAGCAGAGCGGGAGGGTCATGGTCCTGCCCAGACTCCCAACACTTCTTGCAGCCCCACACCTCTTCGGTGACAGGTTCCTTCTTGGATCCCAGCTAGACTGGTCAAGGATTGCTCCATCAACCGGTTCTGACTAAGTGGGTCCACTGCCTTTACCCGGGCCAAGTTCTTAATCATCATCCCCGCACTTCACACTCCGTGGTACGGTCGCTTCCACCTGCTGCGACTTTCCTAGGAGAAAGAAGCACTTGCTCCTTCCCACATGGATTAGGGAACAATGTCAGTTTCCAGAGCAGAGTGTTGCTATGGGAACCCAAAGTTATTTGGAGTTGCAAAATGATAGCGACTAATCGGTGACACAAGCCGAAACGCTCCATAATTGGCTCCGAGGAGTAATAAGGGAAAGTGTTTTATTCTTAGGTGGGGAAACTGCGGCGCTTTTGTCTTCCGGAGAGCTTCAGGCAAACAGTGAGGAGCGGCTGAGTGAGGGCGCTGGTGGGGGTCGGGCGAAGGTGGCTTTGGGTGGCTCAGGTTGACTCGTGTCTTCAAAAAACTCCCTGCCATCGAGTTGATTATGACTCAAGGCGACCTTGCAGGACAGGACACAACCGCCTTGGCAGGCTTTCAAGACGCTAACACTACAGATTTAGAAAGTTTTTCCTCAAGGAGCGCCTGGTGGTTTCAAACGGCCGACTTTGTGGTTGGCCCATTCTAGAACCGCGGGGCTGCCAGGACTCTTAGTATCCCTTCGGCAAGCCATTTATTCTTTCTGAGCCCCAATTTTCTCTTCTGGGAAATGGGAAAAGAACTCGGAGAGGAGCTGAAGTTGTATGAGTCTGTCCAACAGTTGAAGCCCACCATTTTGTTTGGGAAAACTCTCTAAAAGAGAAACCAGCCATGAAGGAGAACATTTTTGTGTGTGTGTGGGGCATCACCGCTCTGGTGGGAGTAGGAAGTCCTTGCTCCTGGAGAGCTGCTTCTGGATTTGAACTGTCAGCCGTGTGGGCTGCAGTCCCACATACAACCACTATGCCACCAGGGCTCAGTGGAAGGAGAACATCTATAAACAGACTCCTGGACTTCAAAAAATTATTGAAAATGGAATCAAAAGCTGTCGTTTTTTTAAAAAAGAACTATTTTTCACCATAAGATCCATGAAGTTCAAGGTAATTTTGTAGACAATAATAACAAAAATCCATCCCTAAAGACCTGAGAGTCCTGGGAATTTAGTCATGTCACTGCAGTCTCTTACATTATTAGCTGAAGAAAGATAAAAAGGTATTCCCTTTAAGATTAGAAACACCGGGAAGTCAGAACTGTAAGGTGGATGCATGCCTGACGACTTAACACAGATGTGGTCACAAAATTGCCCGTGTTCGATGAGAAAGATGGGCAGCAGCAGCAGCATGGTAGAGCAAGCTGCAGATGAAGCTTTCCTTGTTGTTGTTTTTTTCCCTGCTAAAGATTCGACTAACTTTCTCAAAACACCCTCAGAATAAGCAGATGTTATAGTTCTTTGACTATACTTATAGTCAAAAAGCAAAATCCCTTGGTCCCGGTCTGCACGTTTGACTCTTCACTGTTGCTTTCATAGGACCACCTCCACAATCGCTCGAGCTGTGATTTGTCTTCAGGACTGTACTGGTAAAGCTGTCTCATCCCTTGTTATACTTCTTACAAGAAATGCTTCAGAGTAGTGATTCTGCTAGTTTAAAGTTTCCTTTGAGAGTTCTGCTTTTCAGAGGAAATAGAGGAAAGGACTTGGAGGCAAAGGGCACTTATAGAGATCTAAATACGGGCATGTACATAGATAAGTATATTTTTATATGATCGAGAAATAGATCTATGTGCATATATTTATAGGTTTAGTATTAAGGTAGCAAATGGACCCTGGGGCACCACTCAAGTATTCCCTCAATGCAAGAACACCTTGTTCTATTAAACTGGCATTCCATGATGCTCACCTTCCCCACAGGATCACCATAGACAAATGTGTGCACAAGCAAATGTGATGAAAAAAGCTGATGGTGCATGGCTATCAAAAGATACAGTGTCTGGAGTCTTAAAGGCTTGAAGGTAAACAAGTGGCCATTTAGCTCAGAAGCAACAAGGCCCACATGAAAGAAGCAAACCATGACCATGAGGTGTCAAAGGGAAAAGGGATCAGGCATCAAGAAACAAAAAATCATATCATTGTGAATGAGGGGGAGTGTAGAATGTGGACCCTAAGCTCATCTCTAGGCAACTGGACATTCCCTTACAGAGAGTCGTGGGGAGATTAGCCAGTCAGGGTACAGTGTAGAAATGTTGAAACATACATATTTCCTCTAGTTCTTGAATGCTTCTCCTTTACCTCCCCACCCCCATCAGGCTCCCAATTCTACCTTACAAATCTTTCTAGACCAGAGGATGTACAGATAGGAACTGGAAACACAGGGAATCAAGGACAGATGAACCCTTTAGAACCAGGAGAGTGAAGGAAAAGTGGGGTAGAAAGGGGAACTGATCACAAGGATCTACATATATAACCTCCTCCCTGGGGGATGGACAACAGAAAAGTGGGTGAAGGGAGATGTTGGACAGTGTAAGATACAACAAAATAATAATAATTTATAGATTATCAAGTGTCCATGAGGGAGAGAGGAGCAGGCATGGAGGGGAAAAATGAGGAGCTGATAATAAGGACTCAAGTAGAAAGCAAATGTTTTGAGAACGATGATGGCAACAAATGTACAAATTGCTTGACACAATCCAACAAATGTATGGATTGTAATGAGTTATAGGAACCCCCAATAAAAAAAAATTTTTTTTAAAAAGAGTTCTGCTTTTTTTCAGGGGGGGGGTAGCATCAGTGCCCTATGGTGGGAGTAGGAGGCCCAGCCTTGTTCCTGGAGAGCTGCTGCTGGATTTGAACCACCAACCCAGTGGGCCACAGTCCCACACACAACCACTGCGCCACCAGGGCTCAGCCCCAAGAGTTCTGCTTTTCAGGGTTCCACGGTTGGACTCTGTCTGGAGGAAAGAAGAGTAAGGAAAGTTGAATACACATAGGAACAATTGGCCCAGTGGAATAGTAGATCACAGTAACGATCTTCACAGGCCGGAGAACAGAAGAACGACATCGTGCTGAGCGCTGCCACTGCTCTCAACGGGATGACAAGTCCTGGAGATGAACTCAGCCCTGTGGCTCAATTTTCAGGCAAACAGTAGACAGGTCTCCAAAGGCAACAACTGCATTAATAAAATATGTATTCCTTAAAATAATTAGAAATTTGGACTGAGCCCCGGGGGCGTAGTGGTTGTGCACGGGACTGCGGCCCACTGGGATGGAGGTTCAATTCCAGCAGCGGCTCCACAAGAGCAAAAGCTGGGTATCCTACTCCCACCACCAGAGGGCAGTGATGCCCAAAAAACAAAAACAAAACAAAACTAATAATTAGAAATTTGAGGCCCAAAGGGCAGAATTTATGCAAGGGAAAAAGTCTAGAAAGCTTAGAAACAAAGGAGGGGTGGAAAATTGACGTAGGGAGGGAGTGGGATAAGTGATCTTTCCTTGTGAGTATTGCAATCCATGAGACAAAACCAAATTTGTATCAGTTGTTGAATGCAAAATTAACCTGATCTGTAAACCTATGGCAGAGTCACAATGAAAAGATTGGAAAAGAGAGAAGGAAAGGTATTTTCTGGTCTGTAGCTAACAGAAAGTTTGCTCAACTTGAATTTTTCATTTAGAATTGGATAAATGGGACAAACTGAGATGTTTACAGTATGATGTTGGTCACTGCTGCTGTTAATTCAAGATCCTCTTCAATTATGGCACATGCTAGAGAGATTGTTTCCCTGCGGATTCACATGGGATGAGCTGCTGCTGCCAGTTTCGTCACCGACTTCATCTGATTCCTCCTTAGAATCAGCTGTCGGTTGGTAACTGGCTGAGTTTTGGAGGGTCTTGTCCCCATAAACTCTTCCTAAAGTCTCAGGCATGTTACCACTCTTTTGATCAAGTGAATTCACAATAGATTTCATGTCTATTCTTTCTTTGCTTTGAGCAGAATTCCTGCTGTTCTGATAGTTCTTTTCAAACTGATGTCAGCCTTCTTAGTGTCTGAAATAAATCCTCTTCAGACACATGATAGCAAATTAGTACAAGCATATTTTGATAACAATACATAGACCCATAAAGTTTTAAAATAATGTGTATTTTCCCATGAAAGTTTTTGAAAGAACTCTTGTATAGCAGACTCACAAAATTCTGGAAGAAAGACTTACAGGAATAAGCTTTGACTACAATAAAATTTAAATTTAGGAAATTGTCTCCAATTGATGTCAAGTATATACTTACGGAAAATTTAGAATCTTGGAGGACTCCAAATTATTTTAGTAAAATTGAGTTTTATTCCTAACAGACTAATTAATACATCAAGAAGGTAGATTCATATTTTAGAAATATTTTTAGTGTTGTGGGGTGCAATGAAAGGTTTCTAGCCTACCATTTATTTTAAAATATTTTCAAACTTACGGAGGAGCTGGAAGAATACTCTGCACAGCTTTGCCAATTCTTTATATTGTGCCCCATTTGCTTTATCATTTCATTATCCTTCTCTGTGGTGCTGTTGTTGTCAGTGTTTTCAAGGTGGTTCGGATTCAGCTGTACCCTGGGTCCCACGGGACAGAACACTGGCAGGGCCTGAGCCATCCTTACAATTATTGTGGTGTTTCAGTTGACTGCTGCAGCCACAATTTCAATCCATCTTTTCAAGGGTCTTTTTTTCCTTCTTTTTTTTTGGGGGGGGCATCACTGCCCTCTGGTGGTAGTGGGAGCCACCCAGTGCTGCTCCTGAGAGCTGCCACTGGATTTGAACTGCCAAGCCCACGGGCTGCAGTCCTGCACTCAACCATTTACGCCCCTGGGGCTCAGCCCTTTCCCCCCCTTCTTTTTGAAAGCTTCAGTTTTTGATTTTCATCAGCAAGTGCATCACGTTCTTCTTTTCAGGAAGCAAAGTTGTCATCTGCATAATAAGCTGCTTTTTCCATCCTAATGCTGAGTTCTCTTTTATATGGTCCAGTCTCTCCAATGATTTGCTCAGCGTTCAGGCTAAATCAGTAGGGTAAAAGACTACATCTCTGATGCACACCTTTACGGACCTTAAACTACCCAGCATCCCCTTTTCCTATTTGGATGACTGCTTTTTGGCCAGTTTACAGACAGGGTTCACCCGAACACAATAAAGTTGTTCTGGGATTCCCATTCTTCTCAATATTATTAATAGTTGGTCATGATCCACCTTGTTGAATGCCTTTGCATAGACATGAAAACAAGGAAGGATTTTTTCTAGTATTTTCTGCTTTCAGACAAGGTCCATGTGACATCAGTAATGATCTTTCTCAAGCCACGTTCTCTTCTGAGTCTGCTTGAATTTTTAGCAGCAGCC
The DNA here is from genome assembly GCA_004026705.1 of Nesogale talazaci. Lineage (NCBI taxonomy): Eukaryota > Metazoa > Chordata > Mammalia > Afrosoricida > Tenrecidae > Nesogale > Nesogale talazaci. The sequence continues at coordinate 106,615 of PVJH01004171.1, forward strand.
TGTTGATGAACTGCTGGCTCTGTCTTTCAATTGCCTTTAGCAAGATTTTACTTGCAGGTGATATGAATGATGTCGTTGAATATTTTCTACATTCTGTTTAGGGTACCTTTCTTTTAAATGGGCACACATACAGAATTGACACAAAAGTTCTCTCTGTTGGTGACCAGTAGGTGGTCCTCTTAGCTATCTTCCAAATTTCTTGGCACAGATGAGTAAGTGCTTCCAGGGCTTGAGCAGACTGTGGAAGCGTTTCAGTTGATAATTCATCAAGTCATAGAGCTCGGTTTCGGGCGAATGCTTTCAGTGCAGCTTCTTCCCTCAGCACCATTGGTTCTTGATCTTAGGCTACTTCTGGAGATGGTTAAACATCAACGGATTATTTTGGATACAGTGATTATTTGTATTCCTTCCGTCTTCTCTTGATGCTCTCTGCATCTTTCAACAGCTTTCCCTTTAACATTGCAATTCAAAGCTCGACTTTTATCAGCCTTGAACCTGAGATGAGCGAGCATCCTCTTCCTTTGTAGCTTTCTACCTTTGTACTTCCTCTGCATGTATGCCTACATGTCTTTTCCTGAAACTTTGGAGAACAAAGTATTATGTTCCCATATCCATAAATATTTCATATTTCTGGTGTATACTTTCAGTGTTGTTGTTACATGCCTTTGAGTGGATCCTGACTTATAGTAACCTTGTATAGGAGAACAAACACACTCCTGTCCTGCATCATTACACCATCTTCATAGTCACTGCCATGGTCGAGCCCATTGTTGCAGTCAGTGGGTTAACCCAGCTTATTGAGAGTCTTTCTCTTCTTCACTCAGCACAATGTCCTTCTCCAGGGAATGGCTCCTTCTAAGAACAGGTTCAACTCTTGCCATTCTCCCTTCTCTAAGGCATATTCTTGCTGTACTAAATTCAAGACAGAGTTTTAAAACCCTTTTGTCTGCCTAGGGTATAACCAACATTCTTTACCAGCAACAAGATTGAAATGCATCAAGTTTTCTTCTGTCTTCTGCATGCATATGTGGGGAGACTAAGAGTCCCGTGGCTTGGATCAGGCACATCTTAGTCTTCAAAGTTGTATATTTGCTTTAAATACTTTTAAGAGGCTGGATGTAGCAGATTTTCCCAGTGCAATGTTTTATTTTAATTGATCAATACTTCCGTGAGCATTGAGTATGGAGCTTTGTAAAATGAAATCTTGACAACTTCAATCTTCTCTCCATTTATCATAATGTTGCTTATTGGTCCAGTTGTGAGAATTTTGTTTTCTTTTTGTTGAGTTATACTATACAGCCACCAGAAGAAAAGAAATAATAAAGAGTACAGTGGAAATAAATGCAACAGAAAACAGAAAAACGAAAGAAAGAATAAAGACAAAAAGTTGGTTCTTTGAAAGGAGATACAAAAATCTACAAACCACTGGCAAATCTAACAAAAGAAAAGAAAAAGATGCTAATAATATGAATAATAAATGTTATGGGCATCATCACAACAGAATCGATGGAAATTAAAAAGATGATAATGGAATATGAAAAACTATGTTCTAGCAGATTTGAAAAGCAAAGAAATGGACAAATTTTTAGAATTACTTCACAGAATTAACAGGGACAGAAGTAGAAAACCCGAACAGACCCATAACGACAACAGAAGGATAAGTTCATGAAAACACTGTCAACAACCACCATCGCCACATGGCTGGACTCTGATGGCTTCCAAAAACTTAAAGACTGACATCAATTCTACTCAACCTGCTTCAGATGCTTAGAAAAGAAAGGAAAGCTCCCCCAAATCGCTTTATGAAGTGAGAGTAATGCTGATGCCAAAATGCAGGCAGAGACACTGCCAAAAAAAAAGAAGGAAAGAAAACTATGGATGGACATGCCTTAGGAGCGTAGATTTAAAAAATTCAATGAAATTCTTTTTCTCGTGATGATGGCAACAAGTGTGCAAATGTGGCCTTCATACAATTGATATTTGTATTGATCGTGATGGGAGTTGTATGAGCCCCCAATAAAATGATTTCTAAAAAGGGGGGGGGTGGGAGGGAGAAAGAGGAGCTTATACCAAGGGCTCAAGTAGAAAATTTGTGGAAATAAAGATGTCACATGTGTACAAATATGCTTGAAATAAATGATGTATGGAATGTTATAAGAGCTGTAAGAACCCCCAATAAAATCATTGGGGGAAAAAATTCTCTTGATTTCTGGGTATTCCATATGAAGAAGGCCATATGTACAGTCACTATTTGTGTTGTTGAAAAGGGTATTTGAGGGCTGAGCCCCGGTGGCATAGTGGTTGAGTGCGGGACTGCAGTTCAAATCCAGCAGCGGCTTTCCAGGAGCAAGGCTGGGTAACTCCCACAACCACCAGAGGGCAGTGATTGCCCCCCCCCAAAAAAAAAACAAAAAAAAAAAGAGAAAAAGGTATTTGCTTGAAAGAAGTCAGTGTTGTTGGGTGCCACCCACACACAGAGACCCTGTGCACAGCAGAAGGAAAGACTGCTCCTCAGTCTGAGCCCATGCTAGCTCCAGCTTTCTTTCTATCACCTAGCCAGTATTTTCCAACTCAGTTCCTTCCTTTGTGTTCACAACTGTCATAGTCCAATAGCCTATAAGATATACACACATGCATAAACATAGACAGATATACACATCTATGATGTGAACATAAGTACCAAGTGGAATTCATACCAGCTATGCAAGGGTGCCACCACTTGTCTGTCGTTTGTCATACTGTGGTGGCTTGTCACTGGTATTTCAAATCCAATAGGGTCACCCAAGGTGAACAGATTTCAGGAGTGCTTCCAACTTAGGACAGACTACTCTGCTTCAGAGGAATTAGCCCCTGAAAACCCCTATGGGTAACATTGAAGCACTGTGAAATACTGAAACCGTAATGAACAGAGACAGAACATGGTCAGAGACAGGGCCAGAAGATGAGCCCTTCTGGTTGGAAGGCACTCAAAGTATGACCGAGCTAGAGCGGTCTTCTGAAAGGAGAGTTGATCGTAGTGACCTGCATAGAATAAAGCCTGTGGGAGTAAACCTCATGGGACCATCATGGACTGCTGGAGCACGACAAGAACAGCTATAAACATCGATGAATAATTGGAATGCGCAATGTACAAAGAATGGATCTAGAAAATTAGAAGTTATAAAAAATGAAATGGGACACCTAAAGATCGATATTCCAGGCATTAGAGAATTGAAGTGGATTAGTGTGGGCTACTTTGAATTGAAAAATCATATGCTTTCTTATGCTGGGAATGACAGATTAAAGAGAAATGGTGCGCTTCAGGATCTGTATTGGTGTACAACATAACCTGTCTTTGGTAGGTTAATATTTATACATGTACATGTAAATCCAGTATATACAAGTATTATTTAAATTTATACACCAACTGCTGAAGCTAGTGATCCAGAAATTGAAGAATTCTACCAATGTCTTCAGTCTAAAGTTGGTCAAAAATGCAATCAAGATCCATTGGTAACTATAGACTATTGGAATGCAAAAGTTGTAAACAAGAAGAAAGGAACCAAGTTAGAAAATGTGGTCTTGGTGCTAGAAATGAAGCTGGAAATGGCATGATAGCAGGGGCGGAGGCATAAGACCAAGTGTGAGGCTTTCTCAGGACTGGCAGTGTTTCCCTCTGTGGGGCACAGGGTCGCTGTGTAGGAACCGATTCGTTGGCACTTAACAACAATGACTTCTTCAGAGCAAATACCTTTTTTGAAAACCACAAACGGTAACTATACACATGGATTTTCCCAGATGGAATACACAGACATCAAATTGACTACATCTGCATCTGTGGGAAGAGATGATAAAGAAGTTGAATACCAGCAGCTACAATCTGGCCAGGGGCTAATTGTAGAATGAATCATTGGTTACTCATATATGTAAGTTCAGGTTGAAGCTGGAGAAAATTGAAACAAGGCCTTGAGAGCCAAATTATAACCTTCAGCCTGTACACACCTGAATGTCGAGACCATCTCAAGGACAGATTTGACACCCTGAACACTAATGACAGAAGTCTTGAGCTGTAGGAGGACATCAAGACCATACAATCATGAAAAAAAGCAAAACGTTATTAAAGAGACCGAAAAGAAAGCAAAATTCAAAGTGGATATCAGAAGAGACTCGGAAATGTATTCTTAATCATAGAGTAGTGAAGGCAGATGGAAGAAATGAGGGAGTAGAAGAGATGAACAGAAAATTCCACAGGGCAGCTTGAGAAGACAGTAAAATATTACAATGAAAAACAAAAATATTAAAAAGAAAAACAAAAATATTACAATGAAAAACAAATACCTAGAGTTAGAAAATCAAAATGAAAGAACATAACCAGAATATCTTAAACTGAATGAATTCATGGAAAAATTCAAGCCTCAAAATGTAAGATTGAAAGAGTCTCTGGACAAGCTGTTGAGTAATGCGGGAAACATCAAAAGAAAATGGAAACCACTAAAAAGAGTTAGCTGTCATTCGACCGTCTCAGGAGGTAGCATATGAGCGAGAACCTTTGGGAGTGAAGAAGTTCAAACTGCCCTTCAAGCATTAGCTAAAAAGGAGGTTCAAAAAATTGATTGAAAACCAATTAAAGAAAAAAAAATTAAAGGGCTGAGCCTCGGTGGCTTAAGTGGTTGAGTGAGGGACTGCAGCCTGCGGGCTTGGCTCTCAGGAGCAGCACTGGGTAGCTCCCATGACCACCGGAAGGCAGTGATGCCCCCCCCCCCAAAAAAAAACAAAACAAAAGGAAAACCAATTAAAATGTTTCCATAAGCTCATAATACCTTGGGAGCATTTTGTCATCTGTGCCAGGAAATTTAGAAGATAGTTACTTGGCCAATGGACTGGATGACCCATACTTGTACCCACCCCAAACAAAGATGACAGAACACTCAAATTATTGAACAATATCATTGATTTATTTGCAAGTAAAATTTTGTGGAAGATCCTCCAATAGCAGTTGCAATGGTTTGTTGACAGGGTGCCAAAGTTCAAGCTGGAATGGCAAGAATACATGGAACGAGGCATTCTTGATGTTGGATGGATCTTGGCTCAAAGCAGAGAACACCAGAAAGATATTTCCTTGTGTTGTATTGACTCTGCCATGGCATTTAATTGTGTGCATCATAACCAACCATGGATAGCTTTCAGAAAAATAAGCGTTCCAGGAGAGTCTGGGCATGGGACTCCACAGGAAACAGCACAGAAGAGTCACTGACTGGGCTGTTTTACACTTCCAGACCACAGGATTTCCACCCTAAAGATAAGTAGATATAAATTTACTAAAATTAGAGAGTAGCGATGTCTATTAGAGCCCTGTGGTAATGGGCTGGCAGAGCACAGGTTACTGGGTCTAAGGAGAGGAGCTCTCTGGGGGTGAGGGGAGGCAGTGCAACAGGGACATGGTTCAAAGGGATCAGCTCTGGGCAGGTAAAAATAGAAATAGCTTTGACCTCTGCCCAGATTAGAGGAACCCAGGTGGAGACCCTACAGAACTGGATCCCCAACAGCAGGACGACACAGCTTACTGAGCTACACAGGACAGCTGAGAGCTGGCGTTAGTGGTGACCACAAGCCCAGTGAACTTGAGCCCCACTTGGCAAGTCTAATTTTTCTTCCCTAGATACAGTCCTCCCCACCTCCAACTACCAAGACACCCCAAAAGCCTTAAAACCTTAAAAAACACCTGATCACCTTAAAACACCTGGTCACTCTGGGGCTTTTCTTTGTTTACTTTTTAAACTCCCCTAGGTAGCTCCCATTATACACCTGGTTCATTAACAAAGTTTTAACATAACAAAGCAGGAAAAATCACCAGGTTTTACAAGCTATTCATACAAGGACAACAGGTTTTACAAGTTTAGGCTGAAGATAGAGTCCTAGGACCCAGAGGTCTCTCACAACCCACCTAACTAGTCAGTCAGTACATCAAGCCTCTTACATGAGACGCCCTCTGAGTAGGTTTTTGCTTTAGTCCACCCTCGTTGGCTACCAAGGTAGATAATAGAAATAGACCCCATTCCCCCAACCCACTTGGCTACCTCCGCCATCCAAAAAGAGCAGAAGATTGTCTCCTCTGAACCGACTTAGCAGAAGTCTATTTTCTCAAGGTAATTAACTTAATTCACAAGGACACAGCATTTGCAATCATACTGTTAGGTAGCAGTATGCCTATCCTCTCTATGCCTCAGTCAGGACTTTCCCACTTGTGGGTATATGTAAGGACAGGGAGAAATACACACACATATACATATATATAACTTTATCTTTTCCAAATTAACTTGTTTACTTTCTATTCCTTTAACATAGCATCTACCCAGAAGTTAACAACCACAACAGACAGTAAGCTCCTGGGCAGAGTTTAGAACCCAAACAAACATATTAATAACGCTCCTGTATCTTACTCTAGTATTATTTTTCTCAGTATTCTTAAAACATTAATCTCTTGCCCTTTTCTTTAACTTTCTCTTCTTTAATCTAAAATTCTGAAGTTTTACTCCATAACACTATTAACCTATCCCTTAGTTTTACCTTTCTTTTTTTGTTTTTTGTTTGTTTGTTTGTTTTTTTGGGCATCACTGCCCTCAGGTGGTGGGAGTAGAAGGCCCAGCCATTGCTCTGTGGAGCGCACAACCACTACGCCACTGGGGCTCAGCCCTCTTTTTCTTTTTTTAAAAAAATTCATTTTATTAACTCATACAGCTCTTATCACAATCCATACATCCACCCATCGTGTCAAGCACATTTGTCCATTTCTTGCCATCATCATTCTCAAAACATTTGCTTTTTACTTGAGCCCTTGGTAACAGCTCACTTTCCCGTTCCTCATGAACCCTTGATAATTTATAAATTATTATTTTGTCATATTTTACACTGTCCATTGTCTCCCTCTACCCACTTTTCTGTTGTCCATTCCCCAAGGAGGAGGTTATATGTAGATCCTTGTAATCGGGTCCCCCTTTGTACCCCACCTTCCCTCCACCTTCCTGGTATCACCATTTCTCACCACAGGTCCTAAAGGGATCATTGGTCCTGGATTCTCTGTTTCCAGTTCCTGTCTGTATCAGTGTATATCCTCAGGTCTAGCTGGATTTGTAAGGTAGAATTGGGATCGTGATGGGGGGTGAGGGGAAGCATTTAGGAACTAGAGGAAAGTTGTATGTTTCTTCATTGCTGCACTGCACCCTGACTGGCTCATCTCCTCCCTGAAGCCCTTCTGTAAGGGGATGTCCAGTTGCCCACAGATGGGCTTTGGCTTTGGTCCCCAACTGCACACCCCCTCATTCACAATGATATGATTTTTTTGTCCCTTGATGACTGACTAGTACCTGATCCCTTCAAAACCTTGTGATCACACAGGCTGGTGTGCTTCTTCCATGTGGGCTTTGTTGCTTCTGAGCTAGATTGCCGCTTGTTTACCTTCAAGACTTTAAGACCCCAGATGCCATATCTTTTGATAGCCTATTGTTTCCTTAATATGTAGGAGTTGGTATTAGGGGTGTTAGGTGTTGTTATGTGGGCGTGGTTAACTCTGTTGGGTGGAGCAGTCGTTGGGTGATGGACAGTTTGTATTAAGTATTTGGGGAGAGTGTTAGTTTAGGTGTTAGGGAAGAGTTCAGAGAGTGGGGTAGGAAGTTACAAAAGCCCCCAATAAAATGATTTAAAGAAAAAATAGACAAAGAAAAAAAGAAATAGAACAGGTCATTAAGAAACTAAAAGAGCCCAGGACCAGATGGTTTAATGGAAACTCCACCAAATATTCAAAGATCTGACACCAATGCTACACAGACGCTTCCAAAATATAGAAAAAGACAACAAACTTCCAAACTAACTTTATGAAGTCAGGATAACACTGATACCCCAAACAGGCCAAGACTCCATAAAAATGGAAGATTAAGACCAATATCCCTCATGAACATAGAATGTCAAAATCCTCGACAAAATCCTGACCAATAGAATACAGCAGCATGTCAAAAAAAATAATGCACCATGACGGATTCATTCCAGGTATGCAGGAATGGTTCAGTATTAGAAAAACCATCAATTTAATCCACCACACAAATAAGGCAAGAAGTAAAAAATCACATGATCATATCAAGAGATGCAGAAGAGGCATTTGACAATATTCAACATCCATTTTTTGTTCTGAACACTCACAATAGGAATATATTTTTAATTCCTCAACATAATCAAAGCATTATATGAGAAATCAACAACCAACATCATGCTCACTGGGGAAAAGGCTAGAAATATTCCCAGTGAAAACAGCGACCTTATCACCACTCTTATTTAACATGTTGGAAGTTTTAGCTAGAGCCATCAGAAAATGAAAGGAAATCAAGGGAATACAAATAGGCAAAGAGGAAGCAAAACTCTGCCTATTCACAGGTGATATGATCCCATATGCAGAAAAACCAGAGTCTCTGTGAAAGTCTGCTGGAAACAATCAAGAAATTTGACTAGCTGGTGGGATACAAAGTTACTAACCAGAAATCGATCAGATTCCTATATGCCACCAAAAAGAATTACAAAAAAGACCAATACCATTCATAATAACTACACAAAAGATAATCCTTTGGAACAAACTTGCCTAAAGAAACAAATGAACTTTACAGAGGAAAAAAAACCCTACAGAACATTACTACAAGAAAAGGACCTATATAAAATGGAAGAATAATCCATGCTTGTGGGTAGGCAGATTTAATTTTGTGAAAATGACAATACTACCTAAAACAACTTAACGATATGATGAAATACCAGTTCAAATCCCAAATAAATTCTTTAGAGAAATGGAAAAATTAATTACCAATTTCATATGGGCAGGCAAAAGACCCCAAATAAGCAAAGAGCTTCTTAAGAAGAAGAAACAAGTAGGAGGCCTAGCACTGCCAGACTTAAAAATCTACTACATATATGCGGGACTGCAGCACACAGGGTGGTTCAAATCCAGCAGCAGCTCTGTAGGCGCAAGGCTGGGCTTTGTACTCCCACCAGAGCAGTGATGCCACACACACACACACACAAATCTACTACATAGCCACAGGAGCCAAAACAGCCTGGTACTGGTCCAACAAGCGATACTTGGACCAATAGATCAGAACAGAAAATCCAAACATAACCTAAAAACTGACATGGAGCCAAGAAATATCCAGTGAGAGAACGACAGCCTCCTCAACAAATGATGTTGGACAAACTAGATTTCCACCTGCAGAAGAAAGAAACAAGACCCATACCTTTCCCCATTCACAAGAACAAACTCAGGATGATTAAAGACCTAAATAGAAACCTCAAAGCTCTCAGGATCATCAAGGAGAACAAACTTAAGGGTCCTCTTGCAGGGCATACATAGACAACTAAGTATAATGGAGGAGACACATTCAACAAAAGACAAGATAGATGATTAGACACTCTGAAATGACATCACTTGTGCACATCAAAAGACTTCCTCAGGGGAGTGAAACAGTCCACAGATTGAGAAAAAAAAAATTTTTTTTTTTACCAACAACACATTGGACAAAGGGCTAATTACCAAAATATACAGAAGTCTACAAAAAAATAAAAAATATATTAGCACAAATAAAATAAGCAAACATCGAACAGCAAATGCTTGAAAGGATATAGAGATTACACTGTTGGTGAACTTGTAAACACATAGATCCACTGTGAAAAACAATATGGTGAAACTTAAAAAGCAACTGGGAATTGACATCCCACATGATCCAGCAATACCACTATTAAGCAAATACCTAAAGAAATAAGAGACACAGCACGAGTGGAGGTGTGCTCTCCTATGTTCATACAGCACAGTTCACAAGAGCGAGAAACTGGAAGCAGCTGCAGCGCCCCACAGTGGGAGAATGAATAAACAACGGTACATCCTCGTACACACAGTGGAATAGCACACATCCCTGAAGAACAGCGATGAAAGCACGAAACACCACATGACGTGGAAGAACCTGGAAATTGCTTGGGCCAGGTCGAACCAAGCAGCCTCCTGGACCAGGCAGCCCCTTCTCTTTGCACCGGTCTCACAAGAAGGAAATAAACACCTACTGAACTGTGTGACCCCAGCTTCTGGCATCTCACGGAGCTTATCTCCGCAGCTAGGGCACAGACTCCCTGGGCAGGGCACAGCGCTCCCTGCCACCTAACCTTCTGGGAAGCAAGTTTGAAAAAAGAGATGATTTGCTCACAGGTCATCTCCACACCCGAAACTTGCAAACGCGGCACAAGAAACCTCTCTTTCCTTTCATCAGTCCAATGCCTGGTGCAGCTTCTCTAGCCTAACTTACTGGGCTACTGAACCTGCCTGGGAGTTATTTTCCCCAATAAGGTCTTCTGTACTTTTCATTTCTGACTGAGTCTTGTCTCCTTACTGTGCCTACACCTCCGCCTCTCAGAAGTCAAGTCAATCACAAAAGGACAAGTAGTGTATTAGACCACTTCTATTAGAAGAAACACTAATGAAACAAATCTTTTGTTAATAGTATTAAAGTTTAATTACCCATATATTTTTCCAAAGTTTATTTTATTTATTTTTAGCAGTTTTATTGGCACGTCATTCACCTATCACATCATTCAATAGCTCAACCATATCAAGTAGAGCAGTACAATCTTTACCACAATCAATTTTAGAACATTTTCTTCTTCCTTGTACTCATTGTTATTTATATATACATATTTTTCAATTTTGGCAAAATATACACAACAAAGCATTCTCCAGTTCAAGAACTTCTAAATGTATAATTCAGTGTCATTGATTATACTCTTCATGTTGTACAACCATTATTAATATCCCTCTCCAAATTGTTACAGCACCATTAACATAAACTCAAAGCCCCAGATGCAAAAACCCTTCCTCCTTCACTCATGGTAACCATAGGTCAAGTTTGGTTTCTTTATTTTAGTAGCTTTCTTGATATAATATTCACATCATACACAAACACAATTGCTTTTTTTTTGTTTGTTTTTGGGGCATCGTTGCCCTCTGGTGGTGGGAGTAGGAGGCCCAGCCTTGCTGCTGGATTTGAACCGCCAACCCAGTGGGCCACAGTTCTGCGCACAACCACTACGCCACCGGGACTCAGCCCCACAATTGCTTTTTTAAAAGAGTTGTACATACATCATTAAAATTAGTAATGATGAAATATGCAACTTTCCTCTGATTCTCAAATGCTTCCTCTCCCCCACTATCATGATCCCAATTCTATTAGACAAATCCAGCTAGACCAGGGGATGTACACTGGAATTGGAAACATGGGGAATTTAGGATAGATGTTCTCTCAGGACTAGTGATGGGAGTGGTGATACTGGGAGGGTGGAGGGATGGTGGAGTAGAAAGGGGGAACCAATTGCAGGGATCTACATCAAACCTCCTCTCTAGGGCACGGACAACAGGGAAGTGAGTGAAGGCACACATTGGACAGTGTACGAAATGAAAAAATAATAATTTATAAATTATTAAGGGTTCATCGAGGAGGGGAAGGAAGGAGGGAAGGGAAATATGGGGAACTGGTACTGGGGGCCTAAGTGGAGGGAGGATCTTTTGAGAGTGACGATGGCAACAAGTGTGCAAATGTGGCCTGCATACAATTGATGTGTGTATGGATCGTGATGGGAGTTGAATGAACCCCCCAATAAAATGATTCATTTTAAAAAAGGGAGGGGGAAAGAGGAGCTTATACCAAAGGCTCAAGTAGAAAATATTTGGAAATGAATATGACAACATGTGTACAAATATGCTTGATACAAAAGATGTATTGAATGTTAGAAGAGCTGTAAGAGTCCAGTAAAATCATTGGAAAAATTAGTTCTTTTATTAAAAATCATTTTATTGGGAGTTCATACAACTCTTATCACAATCCATACATCCATCCATGTGTCAAGTACATTTGTACACTTTTCATTGTTTTCCCTACCTCCATCTCCCAGTCTCGGTCCCTCGTGAACCCTGATAATTTTTAACTTTTTTGTTCATGTCTAACACTGACAAATGTCTCCCTTCACCCATTTATCTGTTGTTCCTCCTGGGAAGGGATTATATGTAAATCATTGCAATTGGTTACCCCTTCCTCCCTCCACCTTCCCCTTACCTTCCTGGTATGGATACTCTCGTTATTGGCCCTGAGGGGTTATTCTGTCATGGATTCCCTGTGTTTCCAGCTCTTTTTTTTTTTTTTTTTTTGTTTCCAGCTCTTATATGTATCCATGTACATGTTCTGGTCTAGTCAGATTTGTAGGGTAGAATTGGGATCATGATAGTGGGGGAGTGGAAGGGGAGGAAGCATTAAAGAACTAGAGGAAAGTTGTATGTTTCATTGGTGTTAAACTGCACCCTGACTGGCTAGTCTCTTCCTTGTGACCCTTCTGAAAGGGGATGTCCAGTTGCCTACAAATGGGCTTTGAGTCTCCACTCCACATTCTCCCTCATTCACATTGATATGATTTTTTGTTTAGGGTCTTTGATGCCTGATAACAAATACCTTCAACACTTTATAATCACACAGGCTGGTGTACTTCTTCTATTTGCACTTTGTTACTTCTCAGCTAGATGCCTGCTTGATTATATTCAAGTCTTTAAGCCCCCAGATGCTATATCTTTTGATAGTCGAGCACCATCAGCTTTCTTCTCCATATTTGTTTATGCACCCATTTTGTCCTCAGCGATCGCAGAGGTGAGTATCACAGAATGCCATTATTAGAACAACGTGTTCTTGTGTTGAGGGAGTAATTAAGTAGAGACCCAATGTCTGCCTGCTACCTTAATATTAAACCAATAAATATATGTACATAGATCTATTTCCCTATCATTATATGTAAATATATTTATATATGAATATGCCTGTATTTAGACCTCTATAAATGCCCTTTACCTCCTAGTACTTTCCTCTATTTTTTTTTTTACTTTCCTCTTTTCCCACTATCATGTTCAGCCTTCATTTGAGTTTCAGTAATTCCTCTTGGTTACATTGACCTTGATCAAGCCCTACCAGGCCTCCTACACCCTCCTTGCTATAGGTCTTAGATCACTTGTTCCCTTTTTCCTGGGTTTGCTAACACCCAATTCCTTTTCTCTGCCTCCCCCTCTCCCATGTCCCTCCCAGAACCGTTGGTCTTGTTGTTTTCTCAGCATGATTATTTATCTTGACTATCTTATCTAGATAGAAATACAGAGACAATAATAAGCACACACGAGAAAAAAACAGAGCAAAACCAAAGAATAAAACAAAAACAAAGCAACAAAAATAACAATGATTAAACAAAACCAAAGGGTGGGGAAGAAAAAAAAACCTATGAATAACTCAAGGTCTGTTTGTTACTTGTTAGGAGTGCTTTTCTGTTGAGTCTGATGAAGTGCCACGCCTTGGCCCAAAAGTCTATTTTGGTATTCCTGGAGGACTTCATTGCTTTGCTTCCCTTGCTGCTCTGCTCTATGTCCTTAGCATAGCACGATGGGTCAGCGAGGTGGGCCTGCCCTAGGTCCTCTGTGTGCATTGGCTGCTCTGAGCAGGACTATAGTCCCTTTCTCCTCCTTCCCTCTTCATTTGCTCCTGTGTGCTCTGATCAGACACTGTAACTTCAGTGCTGTTCTCTGCAGTGAATTCTTCTGGGGGAGGGAGGGCGTCTGTGTAGTTGGAATTGGAGCCAGTCCCACAGACCTCTCTTGGTTCCCTGCTTCATGCCAGTATGTTGCATTCACATCTTGGCACACAGGGTTGAAGTCTGGTCCCTGTTTCGCTCTCCTGTGGAGATATAAACACCACCCTCCCCTTGAGGAGGTTAGTGCCCTGTCCTCCTGCTACCCATGTCTTCCTTTTCTTTTCTTTTCCCTCTCTTTTTCAGTTGGCTACCATATGTATCCCTGGATTGAGTCTGGCCCCTGCCACACTGCCTGGGCCTCACCCAGGAATGTTTGTATACAGTAGCATTTTCCTTATGCATTTTAAGCTTACCTTAGTGGACTTATGTTGTACCTGTCCTTTTGTGCTTGGTTCACTTCACGTAGCATAGTTTCCTCCAGTTCTTCCCCTGTGGCAGTGTGCTTTATCACTACTTTCTTTGGATGTGAAGTATTCCATTGTTTGTATGTACAGTTTTTTCATCCATTTGTCTGATGATGGAAATTTGGGTTGTTTCCAATTCCTTGCAAATGTGAACTGTGCTGCGATGAATATCAGAGCACAGATGTCTGGTCATGGATTGTTCTTGCCTCTTCTGGGTATATGCCCAGTAGGGGGATTGCTGGGTCATATGGTAACTCAATTTCCATCTGTTTCAGACATCGCCAAATTGATTTCCATAGTGGCTGTACACCCCTACAGGTCCACCAGCAGAGGATGAAAATTCCTGTCTCACCACAGTCCCTCCAACACTTGTTACTTTCTGACTTTTTTCAGTCGGGTTATCTTTGAGGGAGTTAGGTGGTATCTCATAATTGTTTTTATTTGCACTTCTCTTACGGCTAATGATTACTGGCCATTCAGATTTCTGCCCTTTTAAAATTTCTGTTCAAGACCTTTGCCCACTTCTCCAGTAGACAATTCGTTTTTTTTTCTTTTTAGAACCTAGCAGAATACTGCAGGTTTTAGTGAGAAGGCCTTTGCCTGATGTGTCAATGCTGAAGATGTTTTCCCAGTCTGTGGAGTCTCCTATTACTCTCTTGGTGATTCTTTTGATGTACACGTATCTTCAGTAGATCCCTCTTGTCAATTTGTGCCTTTTCTGTATTTGCAACATTCCCTATTTCTGATAGTCTATATATTCCCTGCACCAAAATTCTCAGGATTGTCCCAATTCCCTCATTGATGGGAGAATTAAACAAATCTTAGGAACCAATTCCTGAACAAAGGAGAGAAAGCTACTTACCAGCCATGCACCCTACACCAGCTCCCTTTTGCACACTTCACAAGAGTCAGGGTGAAGGAAGAGACCTCACATTGCCTGGCTTCACTCCTTCAGGAGGGGGGAATTGGGAGATGATCATACACTTGAGGCTATAAAACATTGAAACAAAGCTTGGACAAATCAATGGACACCCCCCCCCCACACACACACATACAGAAATGAAAGGAGAAGCCTACTGGAAAATCAAGCCAACACCAGGGGAGGGGACCATCTACACTGTAGAGGAGGTGAGCGTTGGTGAGGGTTCTGTTGGTGAGGGTGGTGGGGGATGGGAAGAATTAACCTCACAGCAAGGAGGGATGCTAAACAATGAGTATAGGGAACCTAGGGGGACAATGGATCGGTTTTTTTGTTCCTGGGTAGATACTATGAATACATTTCTACTCAACCTATGGTGAACCACGCAATGGGCTAAGTACCACGATGGTCATGAAAGCTGAGCTCGCAGGCAGCACGGTCTAATGCTGGAGCTCCCCCAGAAGAACTTCACACAGACCCCACTGCATGAATCGAATCTCTCCTCGATGCTGCCTGCACCTTGGACTGGGGTACTTGGATGGGAGAGGAAGCAGAGGGTTACACCCCAAGACTGTGGAAGTGGCATTCATTAGACCTTGAGGGGGTGTCTCAAGGGAAGGGACCCAAGATCACCATACATGTAGTACCTCAATGTCCACCTTTCAGTGGCATGACAGATTCTGGTTTGTTTAGCAGAGATCTACACTTGGAAGAATTGATCCAGGAAGGTCACCTGTGACATCAATCCCCATCCTTAGGGTCAACAGAGTCCAATTGAATGGGAGATTGAACTGTGTAAGGCAAAAGCTTGTGGGTTGCAGCTCAAGGTAGAAGTGTACTTGCATAGATTCCTCATACCGACAGCGTAAGGCTGGCTCACTGGGAAAATTAATGATGATGACAGTGCAGTTGACTTATACCCCATCATGATACTTAGCCCTGCTTGATACTCCCCTTCATGAAAGGATCACTGAAGATAGGGTTCTACAGTAAAGGGTGGTGAAGAAAGCAGATGGTGCCTGGTTATCAGTCAGAAATAGCATCTGGGGTCTTGAAGTCTTGTTTTCAAACAAGCAGGCTATCTGAGTGCGACGTTAGCTAAGTCTACACGGAAGAAGCACACCAGCTTGTGTGATCCAAAGATGACAATTACAAATTCGAATATGGCAAAGTACCAGCTAAAACTATGAACACCCAGTGAGTAAAAGATTATGGAGGACAGTGAAAGTACAGAAATCCATCTGCAGAGAATCTAGTCAGATTAAGCTGCTGGTGGACACCACCACCCCCAGCCACAGGCCAGAGTCTCAAACAGTCTTACTGTCAGGCAGAGACCCTTGTGGTCTTGATTATGCCGGATTGAACTCAATATTGGGTCAGATGACCTCCCTATAGTACTGACCTA
Organism: Nesogale talazaci; assembly: GCA_004026705.1. Taxonomy (NCBI): domain Eukaryota; kingdom Metazoa; phylum Chordata; class Mammalia; order Afrosoricida; family Tenrecidae; genus Nesogale; species Nesogale talazaci. The sequence continues at coordinate 122,957 of PVJH01004171.1, forward strand.
AATGTGTTGCAAGTGCAAATATCTCTTACGTGCTCTATGACAGAAATTTCTCTCCTGGCTTTTTTGTTTTAAGGTATGCAAAGTAAAGGTTCGTCTCTTTATTTTGTAGAAATTTAAAACAACTGGATTGAACATAATTCTAAAGCACACAACAGCTGGACACATGAATTAAATCTCTACAATTGACTTGGAAACACAGAAGATGTGAATGAAACCAGTTCTTGAAAGTAGAGAGTGTATTTCTATTCATCTAGAAAAATGCTAATAGCACTTGTTATAGAAAGGTAAAAGCAAAATGGAGACAACAGTTTGATAAGTCATCACCATGAGAAAGAGGGAAGAAAAACTTTGGAGTTTGGTATCAACAGATATAATTCCAGAAGCAAAGGTTAACATCCTCTGATGGAAATGAAGTCTGTTTTTCAGCTCCTTCAGTGGCCAATCGATTAGCTTCTTCATTGCCTTTGATGCCCCGGTGGCCAGAAACATACTCCCATTGAATATCCATGCCTTGGGAGGCTTGATCAATCTTCTCAAAATCACTTCTGTTAACAACATCTGTTCCAGAGGCTGTTTTCCACCCATTTTGCTTCCAATTATCAACCCATTTTGTCATACCTTTGATGACAAACATGCTATCAGTTTTAATAATGAGTTTATCCATATTTTGACTTTGTGCTTGTTCAATTGCTCTGTGAGCTGCTGTCAGTTCTGCCGTTTGATTTGTCTGTCGTCTAGAAACCCTCTCACTTATATTCAGTGGGTGGTCAAGTCCCCAGTAGACTCCAGGTCCAGCTTGTGCACCGGGTCTCCCATTATTGGTGCAGCTACCGTCAGTGCACACGGTCGGAATGTGCTCTCTGCCCGGGCCATAGGACGGCCCTCCCCGGCCCCAGGAACTCATCTTGTGCTCTCCACCAAGGCAACGCTCCCTCGCTCCCTCCGTCCCGCCGGCTTCCAGGTGGACCTCTCCCCTGGCTTTTTGAATGTTGATGGAGTTCTCTTCTTTCTTACTTATTTTCTGTGTTTTTGTCATTTTGTTATTATTTTATCCTTATCATTTTATTTCAATTTTGTTTTTTATTGTTCATTTTATTTCCCAGTTTGTGAAGCACAGGAGTAGATGTGTCGTGATATTAACCGATACAAGCGATAATAACTGATAATAACCAATACAGGGGATGGACGGATAAGACCTGGGTGATAGGGGGGAAAGGGGATATGGGGAGTAAACAATGAAGGTGGGAGGGAGGAGGGAATGCTAGAACTGACTGTGATTGCACAAGTTATTTTAAAGGTGATTTCAACCATGGGGGATGTGTTTTAAAATTGATGTGGAAGTGATGGTACAATTCTTGATATGCTTGAACTATTGAATTGTATAATATGTAAATTATGCGCCAATTAAAGTGTTGGGAAGAAGAAGAAGCATTCTGGATGCTCTGTTGTGCTCATGTGGAACTTGTACATGGTCCAAAGGCAGGCGTGAGAACAGAACAAGGTAATGGTTTAAAATCATGAAAGGTGGATGTTAAGGTTCTATCTTCTCACCGTACTTATGTGGTCTGTATGTTGAGCAAATCATTAGAGAAGCTGAATTATTTGAAGAAGAATGTGGCATCAGGAATGGAGGAAGGTTCATTAATAGCCTATGATATGCAGACAACTCAACCTTTCTTGCTAAATGTGAGGAGGACTTGAGGCATTTGCTGATGTAGATAAAACATTATAGGTTTCATTATGGATTAAAACTGATTGTCGAGCTGAGCCCCGTGGCGTCAGTGGTTGAGTGCGGAACTGCAGCCCGCGGGCTTGGTGGTTCAAATCCAGCAACGGCTGGGTAGCGCCCACGACCACCAGAGGCAGTGATGTCCACAAAAAAAAAAAAAAACTTATTGTGAAAAAAACAAACAAATAAAAGACAACACCCAAGGACTGAGCCCCGGTGGCGTAAGTGGTTTGAGTGCGGGACTGCGGCCCACGGGCTTGGGGTGCAAGTCCAGCGGCGGCTCTCAGGAGCAGCGCTGGGTAGCTCCCACGACCACCAGAGGGCAGTGATGCCTTCATCTTGCTTGGATACACAGTCAGTGCTTATGAAAACAGCAGTCAAGTGATCGAGACACATTGCGTTAGGTCAATCTGCCTCACAGACCTCTTTAAAGTCTTGAAAAGCAAGGATGCTCCTTTGAGGACTAAGTTATGCCTAACCCAAGCAATGGTATTTTCAGTGCTCTCATATGCATGTGAAAGTGGGACACTGAATAAAGAAGATGAAATAAGAATGGATACATTTGAATCTGGTGCTGGTGAAGAATATTGAAAGTTATCGTGCGTGGCTAAAAGAACAAACAAATCTGTCTTGGTAGAAGTACAGCCAGAGTGCTCCTTAGCAGCAAGGATGGTGAAATTTCATCCTACATACTTTGGACATGTCAGGAGAGGCCAAGACATATTGGGACGGACGATGGGCTGCAGCAGTGGGTTGAAGGGCAGGAGTCATGAGGACTGTGCAGGACTGGGCAATGCTTTCTTCTGTTGTGCATAAGGTTTCGTGGGCTGAAACTGCTTCGATGGCATGGAACAAGATCAGCAGGAATAACCTAATAAAAGATGGACTGTTAGAGTTTGCTCATATCAGGGTGTGGCTATCTTGAAGCTGTGTTATTTGTTTCTCTGTTTCTCCATAAATGAAGCCCAGGGACTTTGAGCTTATAGGGAAAGCAAATAGAACAAGGCTTTGGGGGGAAGCAGGGATTTAGAGAGGTGGGGGAGATTAGAGGGAGATGATGTCAAGGAAGGAAAAGTATGCTTGAAGACTTTTTTTTTTTAATTTATTTTTTGGGCATCACTGCTCTCTGGCGGTGGGAGTAGGAGGCCCAGCCCCACTGATGGAATTGAACCTCTGTCCCAGTGGGCCGCAGTCCCGCGCACAACCGCTACGCCACCGGGGCTCAGCCCGCTTGAAGACTTATTATTGAAGTAATTGCACAATTTTGTTTGATGTGACTGAACTATTGAGTAATATGACATATGTATTAACTCCCAAGTTACAGCAAATTAACAAAACAAAATATAAACACAAGTAGATCCAGGGATGGGTTTGGGGCTTGCACAAAATCCAGCTCCAACTTAAGAACAATTAGTTCTTCCATCATCGCCCTGCTTGATACTCAACCTTATGAAATGGTCACTGAAGATACAGATGCTCCAGAAAAATGTGGTGAAAAATGTAGATGGTGCCCAGTTATCAGATAATATAGAGTCTGGGATGTTAAAAGCTTGTCTCCAAGCAAGCAGTCATGAAAGTGAGATGTCAACTAAGTCCACATGGAAGAAGCACACCATCGGCAGTTATTCCTGGATTAGAATCCATATACTCTGAAGTCAAAGGAGGGATCATGATCAGGGCTAAATTGTGAGACTCTGGTGCGCAGAAGACAAAGGAGGACAGTGGGAGTCCACGATCCATTAGTGGATCTACATAGGAAATAAGTCTCTGGAAAACTCCCCCATCTAAAATTGAGGGATGGGAGGGAAGTGGTCACTAAACAGTGCTTGAGAGTGAGGAGTAAGAGCAAAGGCATACATCTGACTTGAACAGTTAAAACCTTGTCAGTAGACACCCCCCCCCCAGCCCCCTGTATGATGCAGGATGGACCTGATCATCTGGTTTCCAAATATTTCTGTATTTTTTGCTTGTTTTGTTCAGCTTTTGTTTGCTCATATTAAAGTGCATTTCAGGGGAGTTATGTCAATGGGAGTCACTCTCCTGAAGATGTGCTATATGCCTTTCCTTTTTTCAGTATTTGAAACCCAGGACTGATGGACCTCTAGGGACAGCAAGTAAAATAAAGCGTTTGGGGGGGCACTGTGGGAGGGGGGCAATGTCAAGGAGTCCATGAGGAAAAAGAATGTTTGGAAATGGATGGTGGTAGCCATTGTACAATCCTACTTGACGTGATTGAAATGTGGAATGATAAGATATGAGTATTAAATTCCAACTACTACTGCTACTAATAAAAGATGGACTGAGACATGAACTTACAGTTCACTAAAAATGATTTTCGGGCAGCCAAAAAATGAAATATTCACAATCTTGAGTCACTCGACGAATAACAGGAGGCCAATGGACCTGAAACAGGATCTGACTCCAGCAGTAGAAACGAGCTGGCTTCCACACACGGTCAAATTATATGAAGAGAAAGCCACATCCTGACCACATCCTTCCTCACTTCTATAGAGACTGTGATCAGATTAAGCAGGTCGATTTTCCCCACATCTCCTTGGCTGCTTCAAAGAAGATTCCGCCGTGGACTTGACCACACTGTGGTAGTTCCTATCTTGGGAGAATCCTGACCCACGCAGATTCCAGCAGCAGCTCTCCAGGAGCAAGGCTGGACCTCCTACTACCACCAGAGGGCAGTGATGCCCCACCTCCACTGAAAAAGAAATTTTTTTTCAAAAAAGAACTTTTGAGACACCATCTAAAGTGGTTATTACCCCTCATCCGAAGGAAAGAAGAGTGATGAAAATGAAAAGATGCAGCAAGAGACACATCAACCAAGGAACAAAACAAAAACAATCAGGAACCAGGAGAACTAGATGGTACCGTTACCATCACCAACTGCTCTGAAAAGAATCGCTTTAGAAGATCCTGGACAGCGTGGGAGAAATGTGTGGAACAGAACTCAATGCTGTGCTTTGTAAATTTTCACTGATTTTACAATAAAAAGCTTTAAAAGACAAAAAGCGAATGATGCATTGGGCAAATCTGCTGCATAAAGCCTCTTTGAAGTGCTAAAGAGCAAAGGCTTCACTTTGAGGGCTCAGGTGTGCCTGACCCCGAGCCAGAATATTGTCCCTCACCTCCTCTGCCCACGAAAACTGCACTGTGAAGAGTGAAGACCCAGGAGGAATGATGCACCTGGATTATGATGTCGGCACAGAAGATGGAGAACGTTATGGGTTGCCAGAAGAACAAACATGGACCGCTCCTTATATAACCAGAACGCTCCTTAGAAGCAAAGATGGCAAGACTTCATCTCGCATGTACTTTGGATATGCTATCAAAAGGGATCACTCTCATCTGGCAGAGTGGAGTGTCGGGCAAAGAGGAGGAGAGCTCTCAAGCAGGAGAACTGACAGCGTGGCTGCAATCGTGGGCGCCAGCATCGCCACCGTGGCGAGGACAGAGCAGGAGCAGGTGATAGCTGCTTCTGTTATCCATAGGGTCAGGATGGGTTAGAACTGACGAGATGGCCCCTATCCAAAATATTTGCTGCTCCTTGGAACTAGCGGTAGTTTCTCTAGAACTGGGATTTGACACAGAGTTCCCTTGGGACACTGATCGACAATTTAGGGTTTGTCAAATTGCTTTAGCAGGGACAGGGACCAAGAAAGTTGTATAGGCGAGAGGCCAAGAATCAGAGAGGTCTACCTGTGGGCATGACTAGAAAGAGCCTTTCCAGACTGAAGATGTGGGTCTTAGAGCATTTTTTGATCCTGAATTGTAATCTGTTCATTTCCCTAATAAAACCCAGAATGGTAAGGCTGCACTAAACAGATCGAATGTTGGAAATCCACCAGGTGAACTGGACTCTACCTTAAGCACGCTTGTAACCTCAGAACTTGAGACAGAAAATTCATGGTATCTGAAGGAGCAGAAGACATTTATACCAAGAGTATTGCACTATTAGTGGGCAGACAATCATTTATTTACTACATCAATGCCCTATATGCTATATTAAGATATATATTATTCTGGCAAACTATGACTGACATTCTCAGTGCATATTATTGTAAAATTTCCCAACAACCACTCCTATTGTTGATGTAAATACCATCCTGCCAGGAGCGAATTTGTTCTGTACAAGTGAAAAATTCAGAAATTGTGATATGAAGTTAACGTACCTTGGTTCCATAGCCCTCTCTCAACTGTATTTTTAAAAACTAGTACCTGGGGTGGGGGGATTAGTACCAGGGGCTTATCAATGACAGTATTAACACAAGATCTTTACGCTCCAGGGAGATGATTGATAAGATTCTCTGCCCTAAATTAGCAAAGAGATCCCTTAAGGGAGTCAAAGGCAGATAAAACAACATAGATCCAACAAGAATGGGTTTGGGGCTCGCATTAAATTCTAGCTCCAATTTAAGAACAATCAGTTCTTACATCATGGCCCTGCTCGATCCTCACCCTCAGGAAGGGAACACAAAGATATGAGTGGTATAGCAAAATGTGGTGAAGACATTAGGTGGTGCCTGGCTATCAGAAGTCTTAAAGGCTTGTTTCCAAACAAGCAGTCACCTAAGGAAGAATGCCAACTAAGTCCACATGGAAGAAGCACACCAACATCAGTGACCACAGGATTGTAAATCATAATCTGAAGTCAAAGGAGGGAATAGTATCAGAACCTAAATTGTGAGATTCTGGTTTGGAGCAGGCTGTGGTTGACAGTGAAAGCCCCAGATAACAATTGTGAGATCTACAGAGGAAATACACCTCCGGCGATTTTCCTCAATCAGTAATTGAGGGATGGGAAGAAGCTGGTTACTAAACAGAGTGCACTGAAGAGCTGGCTACAGGAGCTCACAATGAGAAACGTGACTTTAATGGTTAAAATCCCCCCTTCGGATGTAACTTGGGCCTGATCTGGTTTTCAACATTTTCCTTTTTTCTTTCTTTTTTGTGGGGGGGGCGGTAATCACTGGCTCTGGTGGTTGTGGGCATTACCCAGTGCTGCTCCTGAGAGCCGCTGCTGGATTTGAACTGCCA
>PVJH01004172.1:0-129711 GCA_004026705.1 Nesogale talazaci
ACTAAATTTTTGATCAAGAACACACACACCCTTCCCAGCAATGGTGTCCTGCTTAAAATCTGGTCACTTTACAAGAGGTCAGTGAAGTAGAACAAGATATTAAAGATACCCTCCCAAACTGGGTCATAACTCTGTTCACAGAGGAATTATTTCAGGAAGCCATGCAAAAATCCACTTTCACGTGCTGAAAATTTATGTGACATTTTGGTACTCAGAGAAACTGTCTGAGGAGCTGGATTAGTCAGTCTGGGTAGCACCCTTTTGGCTGCCCAGCTTTGGTGTTTAGTGCTCTATTCAGCAAAATGCCATTATTTCAGAAGCTAAGCAAAAGTGAGTCTTTAAAAGCAGTTTCATCATTTTCTACCAATCTCCAAACAAGTAAATCGAGAAAGCAACCCCAAATCTCAAACTTAAAATGGAATGAGAAATAAAGGGACCCTTTGAAATGTGATAAAAGACACACATTGAATGGCCTTCAAGTTAATGTGAAGGCTTAGAGGTTATTGTATTTTTATATTCTAGTTATTTAATATGATGTGTTGGGTTAACATATCATTATCACACACACACACACACACACACACACACATACCCTTCCCATTAAAGTCATTAACAATCTAAGAAGGGCCACTCTGACCTCATTTCTCTGAGTGCGAATATTCTGGGAGTTTTAGCAGATGCAGTGACCGGGGGAAAGAGATGCATGTTAAAATATTTAAAAGCAGAAGAGCCAAAGTGCATTCCTTTTATAGGGTGTGATGAAGGACATCAAATAGCAGATGTGAGGAACTTTGTTATTGCAGAAATAACAATATTGAATATGGGGGACAACAAAGGTGTTTCTTACATAAACAGTGAAAGGCTAGATGCCAGAAAATTGACCTTTACATCAGAAGACAGATTTGTAGTCAGATTAAATTCATCCCCATAATAGCAAAATATATTACACAACGAAGGTATAAATTAGAAAAATCTTAGTGGCTATAACTCTCAAAAACCAGTTAAGTGCCCTCTGTCCACTGGCCCCCTCAAAAGCGTACATTTTAATGTTCCAGTTCCTGCATTGCAAATCACTCCAAAGGAAGTAGCTTGAACAGCTCATAGATTCTGTGGACCAGAAATTCAAAGCCCTGAAGAATGGACTATCTGAAGCCTGGAAGACTGACATAACTGAGGGGGAGCCCGTGACCAACACTGGAATATTCTGAAAACATCTTCACACACAGGTCCAGTGTCCCTCCTGGGACCTCATTTGCTAAGAACCCAAAGAACCTACCAGACCTCTCCATGTGGCCTGGTATTCTTTCTTCACCAGATATTTGATTTCTTCACCAGAAATCAGGGGCCCTGAAGCAAATTACCCTGTATACCGTGTGCTCCTGCATGAGCAGATCAGATGCTCAGATCCAAGAAACCTTTGATTATTCTAAGGATAAAGAGATCACTTTTCTGGACTAGAAAGTCCAGGCCCATAAATTTTTAAGGGTCACATGTGTATACTGGAGTAAGAAAAACTTATTTCCTCAGTGGTGCTGAGTCTAGGGGTTAAGTATAGATATCTAAGTTATGTAAGGAACTTCTGGGTTACTCAAATAGATTAAAAGTTCAAATGTGCAGATCGAACCAAAGAACATCCATCTATACTCTGTTAGGTTGACCGAGATTAGAAATATATAAGGGTGCATGTGTGTTTGTAAATATGTGCATTTATAGAATTTAAATTATGTATTAGTAGGATTGAGTATATAAATTTGTATCTATAAGTGCACATATTTACAAACACACACACCAACACACATATATATGAGCCCCAATGGTACAAGGGGTTATGCATTGGGCTGTGAACTAGAAGGTCAACACTTCAAAACCACCAGCCACTCCTTGAGAAAAAGAAAGCCTTTTGTGATAGGTAGACTTATTGTGCCAACTTGGCCATTAAACACATGTGGGATTGATGGAAATTCAGCAAGCCTCGTCTTTCTTGTCTCTTGCTCTTTGATGATCAGACCAGTGTGTGGTTGCCTTAGCTGGTTCTCTGCCTCAACTTGTGAGCTACACTACCTGTGGGACACCCAACCCATGAATTGTGTCACTATAGTATGAAGTTCCTTTAAGACCTGCTTTGCCATGCTACTGGCATACATAAACCTAGATATGGATACTTTCAGACCTTGTCAACTTGATGACAGTTGGTGACCTGCCTTGCTGTTAGGCACCTGTGGCTGGACTGCCTGAATTGCTCTACAGAGGACTCGGTTGTCTGCTTCTTTGACTTGCACCTGGCAGCCCTCAAGATTTGAAGTACTGCCGGTGTATTAGCTGTCTCATGGAAGTGAGTCGCACTGAGCCATTTGTAGTGCTCTATAAACTAATTAGCTGTTTATTTCTCATGTCTGCATCTATCTAGCTACCTACCAGTATCTATCTATGATCATAAGTGTCCTGATCTTGTTTCTTTAGAGAACCCTGTCTAACACACCTTTCTAGTCCCAATAAGACTTACCTGTGTTTCTAGGAAAGCCACAGGGACATCTCTTCTCCATCCCATAGGGTAGCTATGGATCAGAATGTGCTCAGTGGTAGTGAGAAGTGGTAGAAAGTTTGGATATATAAAAATCACTTAAATATTTAATGGGAAACTAATTTACTTTTCTAGTTTTCCATCTAGTTTAATATAGATTACCACCAAGAAAGGTCAATTGAGCCATTTGACCTAAGTCACAACAGAATATTATTTAAAGAAACAAAACTACTATTTAAAAAAACTATTTAAAGAAATAATTAAAAATAAAAAGCAGTCTCCCTCAGGGGTTTTGCTGTGTTTGGGCCCTATGACACAGCATGTGTCACCAGAACTCTAGATATGCCCAACATGCTTAATGTAAGTGGACACCCTGGGTGATGCAACAGTTAATACACTCAATAGCTAAACAAAGGGTTGGAAGTTCAGAGATCCCTAGAAAAAAAGGCCTAGTGATCACCCACTGCAAACTAGGCCTTATATAAGAGTTTTATAATTGGATTGTTAGTAATGGAATCATTAAGAAAAAATAAGCAACAAGACAAAAAATTGGGCAAAGAACAATGAAGACATTCAAATGACTAGATGATAGCTTGAAACCCAGAGGGGAGAGAAAGAGAACACAACTTTTACTGTTTTATAAAGATACAGAGAGAGAGAGAGAGAGAGAGAGAGAGAGAGAGAGAGAATATTGCTAGAATGTCAGGATGCAACTAACACCCAATAGGCAGGCCTCTTACACCCAACTGTCACACCATATCACACAATGGAAGGTGCTTACACAGTACTTGGGAACCCACTGAGAATCAAGGAAGCCAAGCTGAAAAATAACATTCAGCATCCAAGGTCCCCTTCTAGTTTCAGTCTAGTAATGCAGACTCTCATCCTTCTTTTCAAAGAGCACCTGGTTGTTCTTTTTTTTAGGCATCACTGCCCTGGTGGTGGGAGTAGCAGGCCCAGCCTTTGCTCCTGTGAGCGGGAATTGAACCTCCATCCCAGTGGGCTGCAGTCCTGCGCACAACCACTATACCACCAGGGCTCAGCCCAGTTGTTATTCTTCTAAGTCTGATTGTCAACGATGTATTCAACATTCATTGCAACACCACAATTAGAATGTATCTGTTCTTCCTCTTCCATCCCTTTGCATTGGCCGATTTTAGCATCTTACATAGGACTCTAATACATAAATCAAGTAATATGGAGCACAGAAAAGAAAAAATTGGGGGCAGTCCAGTTTCATAACTATTATAGCCTAGAAAGGCCAATGGAGACACTTAACTCTGCAATACACGGGGTTGTCATGAGTGAGATATGTGTTAACAACAATGGGCTTAGTCCTATCATTGTCCAGGTGCAACTTGGCTTAGGTAGAGAATAAGGAGCCCATCTTGCTTTGCCCGCTTGATGACCTGGAGCCAGTCCTTCTCCCCTGTCCGCAGTTGGAACACCATGACTAAGAGCAAAGCACTACTTCCCACTTGAGGTACCAAGCTGAGTGTAGACTGCCAGAAGAACAAACAAATAAGCTGATCCTGGAAGAAGTCCAGCCAAAATGCTCCTTAGAGGCTATGGTGGTCAGAACTTGTCTTGGAGGTTGAACATGTGATCAGGAAAGACCAATCGGTGGAAAAGGACCTCATGCTTGGTTAAGTGGAGGGACAGTGAGAAAAGAGGAAGACCATGAAGGAGAAGGAATGATGCAGTGGCTGAATCAGTGGATCCCAACGGGCCAATGACGGTGAGGAGAGTGTAGATCTGGGCAGTTTTTTGTTCTCATGTACTCATGCTCACTATGAATCAGACCAACGTGGTGTCATCCAATACCAACACAATGGCAACCAGCTGAGGGTGCTGGAAGGACTCCCCAAGCAAGAATGTGCAGCTCACTTGGATAATTTGGTGGTGTGGGTAGCTCCCCAAATAGCCAAACCTATAGTGTTTTTGTGACCTACATAGAGTGGATTGCTGCTAAAAGCTGATGCATTTATAGCATTCATTTTAAATAGAATTTATGAGTATTTATTTTTAAATTTTCAACAAGGAAAAACCAACATATTTTCTTCAAATTTTAGAGTAAGAGTAATTATTTTTTTAACATCTTGTTTTTAACTGTTTGGAGGATAGTAACACACACACACATACATGCAAAAACACAGGAGAGCTAGGTACATCAAAAAAATGTGGCTTTACAAGTTCAGGTTGCCTGTGAGGTTTGAACATCACCAAACGCACTAGAGCAGAATCAAGAAGTGCAGTGAAATGATGAGCTATCCTTACAAAGAGAACTGCCAAGAAAAGCATCTTAGGGAGAGGTGGGACGTTCATCTGGTTTGTGCAACAATTTTCAGAAGGATAATGAACACTTGTATTTGACCAGAAGGGAAAAAAAAAGACAATTTGGATTTTTATTTAAACGGATCAGTGCAAAAATCTTAAAGGAGACAAAAATGCAGGCTGCTGGGTATGAGTAATTGGGGGTAGGCATCTCACCAAGGTTCCCCTCGAAGTTGAGGAGACCGGATGTACAGTAGTTAAAGCATTCGGCTGCTGAGCCAGAGAAAGGCTGGGAGTTCAATCCTCCCAACCGCTTAAATGGAGAAAGATACAACAGTCTGCTCTTCGATTTACATCCTGGGGATCTGTCCCGGGGCAATCAGACAGGGTTGCTGTGAGTTAGAATTGACAATGGATTTTTGGTTTGGCCTTATGACACTTTTAGGATCTTAAAAACCAATAATTCAGCTACATAGGAAGTTAAGTCTAATAGGCAAAATTGAATCCTTCAAAAAAGAGTCCTGGTGGCACTCCGAGTTAGACTTGGGGCACTAACCTCACAGTTGGCAGTTCAAACCTACCAGCTGTTATGAAGAAGTTAGGATGAGGTTGTCTGTGTTCATGAAGATTTGCGGTCGCAGAAGTCCTGTTCAGGGCTTCTGTGAGTTAGAGTTGATTTGATGGCAATGGGCTTGATGGGTTTTTGTCCCTTCAAAATATTGCTAGCCAACACCTCGACCATCTCCCACATTTCACTGTGCTGCTAAGTAAGAGATTGGTAGTAATGCAACAAAGAGTCAGTTGGAGATTTAGGGCACGTAATAAGTCAGAAGATAAAAATCAAGATATTACACACTAATAAGTATTGATGAGAAAACCTGTGGGGAAAACATCAGTTTCCCCCTGCTTTAGAAGAAATCTTTCGGAGGCTAGTTTCTCACTAAATGTGTAGTAGGTGAGATGTGGGTTCAGTATGTCTGTGGCTACGAACTAGTAAATCTGTGACTCTAAGCCACCTGGCATAGGAGTCTGTGGTGCTTGGCCAAACAGGGCGCGCCAAGCTATGCCAATGCCCAAATGGCCATTTGTAGGGACCATATTTACTCTGATCCAGTGAGTGTGTTCAGGATCTTTGGTAAACAATACACTGATCCTTGTAGGTGCTGAGAATCCCATTTAACTACAAGACCTCCTCTCGGTCAAAGCAGAGATAATGATTTTGAAGAGAAACTGCACATTTCTAGAGTTGTCAAGAGAATGTGTAGTGGGTGTCAATGAAACACACAAGGTTCCTGAAGTGCTTCCTAGCGAGGACACTATTGGCAATGATGATATTCATCCAGTTCATACAGATTTGGTGGAACCAATACTTAAATTTTTGTTACGTGGGGTCAACTGGTTGGTTGTAATCAAGATAGATGGCTAGGCAACCACCCAATATGGGAATCACAATATTAATTTCCCTACTGTCTTATAAAGTTCATCTTGGCAAAAGCAACTTCTAAGCACCCTAGATATTATAGGTAGGTCATCTATAGGTATAAAATTAAATAGAACTATATTTATAAAATTGATTAATTTCAAAATTCATCATGCTTTTGATAAAATATTACATTACGGGCTGAGCCCCCGTGGTGTAATGGTTGAGTGTGGGACTGCGGCCCACAGGCTTGGCGGTTCAAATCCAGCAGCAGCTTTCCAGGAGCAAGGCTGAGTAGCTCCCACAACCACCAGAGGGCAGTGATGCTCCCCCCAAAATATATTACATTGCATTTTTATTTCCTTGTGTTTGTTATTTCAGTAAGCAAACATAACATAAAGAGAAAGAGCAACAAGCAACTAGAAGGTGGCATGCTGTCATTTGTTTCAACTTTTGGGGATGCTTTAAATTCCCACAGATATTAGGAATGAATTATGCAACTCCTGAAAGTTTTCAAAGAGCTAAAAATATTGTCAGAACAATTGCTGTAAGTTCAGCAGAAAGGAGTTTTAAAGATGAACACAGTATGTTCAGAGAAGAGAAGTTGCCTCACTCTTTCCAATATCTTCGACACAATGACTATTGCCTAATTGGCCAACCTCTAAAGAAATGGGATCCTACTCATTACAGGGAAAAGATGGATAAATCCCACAGTTGATGATGCTCAGTTAAAAGCAAAGATTATTGCAAGTGAGGACATCAGCAAAGAAGCCATATGAAAATATCTTAAAGTTTTCTTGGTTTGTTTCAGGTATTATTTTTCATTCATCTTTTTAAATTCATATCTACTTTTGTGTTCTTCTTTTATTGTTCTTATTTAAGTATTAACTGCATGAAATAACAAACTACCTTTGGGTATCTTTTTTGTACTTAAAAGAGTCATTAGGGCACTGATCTGGTTGTTAAATTATTTGAGTCCAACCACTGACAAATGGCACTTGAACAAGATTCCTTGGGCAGGTTTATGCCATGCATTGTAACATTTGTCACATTCAAGTAGCACCTCAGTCATTGGGCCAATCCAAAATGACATATTTCCATGCTGCTAATACCAATTCTAGGAGTCCTGGTGCTTGTGCAATCTGTAAGGTCTGCAGTTTGAAACCACCAGTTGTTCCAGAGGGAGGCGGAAAGTAAGACTAGCTTTAGTCAGGCAAAATGATTTTGAGAGAGGTGGTGAGAGCCTTATCTTTCTCTCTAGAGAAAGCCTTATCTTTCGCAGAGATAAGAAAGATAAGGCTTTCTATGCCCACAACAGCTACAATCTTGGATGCACTTTTGTCCTGTCCTATAGGGTCCTTCCTTAATGTGTAGGCATTGACTCAATGGCAATGAGTTTTTTGACTAATTCCCCCTTTGCTGACATTTAACAAATAATACATGCTTTTAGGGAGTAACCAAAAAGGCTGTGTTGCTGATGGGTTCACCATAGATATGCAGGAACTAATGGTTTGTATGGCAGCTATAAAGCAAACAGCATTAGGGTTTGGATTTTATAGAGTGTGTAAAGCAGTTATGGTGCCCATTCTTCAGCTAAAGCTTTTGGTTCCATTTCGTTTCTTTTTATGACTTCATTTCAGCTGCAGTGGTGCCATGTTAAAGTCTTGGCTGGGAACAAAGAGACTGGGTGTTTGTACCTACTGGTAGCTCTACAGAAGAAAGACGTGACAGTCTGCTTCTGCCAAAATCACAGCTGGGACAACCTTAGGTGGGCAGTTCTTCTCTGTCCTATGGCAGTGACTGTGACTTGGGATCCAGTAGATGACAATGGATTCAGTGTGGGGTAGTAGACTTGTAGGCACTGCTCAATATCTTCTTTAGGCTTTCTGAGAATCAAAACTCCTTGTTCATATGTTTTTGCACGCCTGTGTTGGAAAAGGAGCAAACAAGACTATTCATTTCAAGCACTCTTGCATGTGTCTGAATTTCAGTTATACTACTGTGGAAAATAAGAGATAAAAAAATCCATATTGAAAAAAGGTATGTCCAAAGCATGGCCTTTTTCTCCATGATCTGCCAAGCAGAAATGATCTCTTAGGTGCACATGATTTCATGGGCTGTAGCCCACCAATTTTACATAATTTAAGCTTGAGAGGTTTATACTGATGCATCATACCTCTAAATTGTGGGGAGAGTATAGCAAAGGAAATGATATAGTGGAGGTTGTACAAAGGAATAAGAGAAGAATTGGATGGGTTAATAAAAGCAGAAAATAGATTGAAAGAGAAAAGTTCATTCCTCAACAATCAAAATAAAGAGACTTGGTGTTTTCTGGGCCACAGGATATTTGAACGCTTTGGAATTATGATTAACAGTACAGTTGGCTAGCAACTTATTTGAAGGTCATTCATTTCTTTTGTTGCAAAATTGACATGTGCAATTTAGGAAGGTGAGATTCCCAATCTTCTCTCACCACCTTTCTCAAAAATCATTTTGCCTGACTAAAGCTAGTCTTACCTCCCACTTCCCTAACCACCACCCACTCTCCCAAAGTCCTGCTCAAGGAGCAGTTACGCTCCAGTGTTTCCTAGACTTGCATTTTGATAAGAAACCCTGAGGAGCCTGGTAAATATACCAATCATTAAACCTTTCCCATCAAAATGCAGCTGCTCAGATTCAACTGGTCTGGATTGAAGTCTGCATCGCGGTGATGTGTCTTTGTATAGTTTGAGAAACATCAAATATTGCTCTTCAGTCTTCTTCTGATAAAAGAAAAAATGGCAGGGCATCACAAGGAGAATACACTGTTAATAAAAACTCATGAATATGACCTTAAATGACTTTTTTAGTGTGTGGACCTTTTCATAGGTTTATAAAAAGAAATATCTCTTTTATTTATACAATATGAATATAAAATACATTAAAAGTAACTATATTGTATCTATAAATTAGAAGAAATTTCTCACATGAGGTAGAAATAGAAAACAAGGAAATCTTATTGATCACAATAAGTTTTGATGGAAACAGACCCTACCATATTACAAGCGGAAAGAAATCTGTCAAGATCATGAATGACTCAATGGCTGGTTTATTTTAAAAGGAAAAGAAAGTTTACATTGTGAAAACATTGTGGAATTTACATAGAAGATTAATTTAGAAGTTGTGTACCTGAGGTGCCAGGTTTAAGTTCTAAAACCGCAAGCTCAAAAATCTCCCTCACAAGTATTTAAATATAGTTTGGATGCTTTGAGGAGAAGGATGAAATTACAAGTTATGTTCTGTTGAGGTGTTTTGGGAGGTTTTTTTTTTTTTTTTTTTTTGCAGCACTTTCAAATGCTCATGTCTCCAGAGATAATAATGAAGTAGAGTAATAAAAGAACAGGTGTGATAATCAATCAATTAAAAATAAATTCACTTTAAGAAATAAATATATGATAGTAGTTTCTACTGAACACTTAACAGATGCCAAGTTCCATAGTAGCTACAGTCATATGCACTGCTTTATTTAGTCCATGTAACAGCTCCACAAAGATTATCATTTTGAATAGAAGAGAATATGAGTGCTTAAATATTTGCCTACACTCACACAGAATTGTATGAATTGGGTAAATATGTAACTTGCTGAAATGACGGAAAAAAATAAGATCATTTTACCTGAGACCAAATCAAGGAAAGAATATTAAAAAAGCCAAGAAGAATAGGGAGAGATTTAGATGGACACAAGCTAAAAAGGCTACAATTTCTTTCTTTTGAAGTATGAAGGCCTATTTAAGAATGTGGAGTTTACAGTGTTCGGGTGAGCTGTTCTCATGTCTTCCAGGACAGGGTAGAAACTGCCCGTATGATCTTACCTAACCAAATGTCTGTGTGGTTCAGGGCTTCAGAATTAGTACAACCTCTAGACGGAAGCAAAACTTTGAAATAGTTTTTAAGTGTAGACCACAGACAGTGGTCTGTGTTGAGTAAACAAACATCTGGTATCAAGAATGTCACATTTGAGACAAGTAAAAATTACATAAACATATTTGGAACTACAAAGAAAACAGTCTAAAAATGAATCTATACTGTGAAGTAGAAGTGTTTCTTTTAGAAACAAGATCCCATGACTACATTTTGATTATGTAAAACTGAAAGTGATGAAAAGTAGATTTTTTTATACCAGACTTATATAATTGTTTTCTCCTTCGGACTATTGTATATTTAGATCATAAGGAGATGTTTTCCTTCCACAGCTGTGCATTTAGCAAAAACCTCCCCAGGAAATAGAAAGGTTATAATAATATGGTGGATATATATATATATATATATATATATATATATATATATAACAAATGGTATTAACAAATGGTATTTTGACTCTGTGTTGTGAGTTGTAGGAGTAAAAGAAAAGTCAGTTCATATTTACAGTAAGAGGAAATCCTGATAACTGATTCAAAGACAAAACATTTAATTTCATTCCAGCAAGTTCCTATAGGAAAATTATGAAAATTGTTGAGCTTTCTCATGATCATTAGCAGATGGGATCCCCTTTGCACTGGAGAATATACTAGCCCATCCCCTTTTCAGTATACAGGGAAGCTAAAGGGAAACTAAAGAAGCTCAGATAGTGTACTGGGTTGAACCAATCAAAAGTTTGTCAGTTCAAATCCCACCAGTCTGCAGGAGAACCATGACACCCTTCCTATCAAGATTTATAGCCTCTGGTCCTTTCTGATAGAAACACTGATAGAAACATTTTAGATAGAAACACTGACTTGTAGTTACATTAAATATGTAACCCTTTTTTCAGTGTCATTTTGTGGGTATGGCAGTTTTATGTTTAACAATGGGTTGGAGGGTGCTAATCAGCTGTAGCTGGCCAGGAGAGATCTGTGCTTCTTTTCCCCAGGTTCAAGCAACTTTTAAGTATCAGATGTTATTTTGTGCTGCAGGGGTGTGACAACCGAATTCTGTTTAAATAGACTAAATCATGGCTGGAAGATAATGTAAGGGGGAGGAGACAGCAACGTGTAGATTAAGTTGTGGTGCAACCAAATAGAAATGTCAGGATCTTTCTCCACTTAAGATGCAGGGACCAGTGCACTGAGGCACGAGAGAAGAATGTGATTTACAATTTGAAGGAAAACCAGCAGTAAAATAATTGAGCGCTGGAAAGCAATCTCCCTCCTGCCAAATTACTTTCCTTCATGCACGCCCCATTTAGGGGCGATCTTCACAGACTTGCATGTGGGTTGTGCATATTTTCTGTCGACTGTGAATATCCCATCCTGTCAGATTAGGACTGTTTCTCTGCTGTGTTCAGCAAAACAGACTATCCGCATTACCTGCATTAGATGGTGCTAGAATTTTTCTAAATAGAAAATGGTGGATTTCTTAAAGTACCAGACAATTGATTATGAATGAGAATATACAAAATGTAAAAACATGAACTCCCTCGAAATAAGCTTCATTTGAGTTCATGGAAATCAGGCAAGTGAGAGTACCTTGGCAAGAAAAGGCTGGCCACATGTTTATGAATAATAATCCTGGTGTGATAATATAATAATACTATTTTATGCATCATGGTTATTAATAATCAGAGTATAATATTACTGTTTATGCATTATTATTAATAAGCAGGATATAATAATACAATGGTATTATTTTATGCATTATTATAAATCTTGATAGAGATTTCATAAGTATCAGCCTTGATATTGCTTGTGGCTTATCATGAAGTCTTTGTTGACCAAGGAAGTCTTCCTTCTCACCTGGTAACAATGACCTTGAGGAATGAATCTGATGACTTGGGAATTCATGAAAAAAAAACATTTTACTGTCAAAACCTTCTTGCTCTGAACTTCTGAGTAATAGGTGCTTTTGGTCATTTACTTGTAATTTGGAAAGCCAAGGACAGAATCTGGCATGGGAGTTATGTCCTTTGGCCATGTGTTTTATCATGCAGACCTACCCAGGTGTCTCATTGAAGAAGCAGAATTTAATCCTCCGATCTCTCTTTTGAGGAAAACATCCAAAGCTCCAAGGCACTTTGTTACTTTAACCTTTCTTTCTCACCTTAGAAAATGTTTTCATTCATTTATAAGAAATACAAACCTTAAAAGACTTGCTCTGATCACTGTTTATGTTATGAGCTGGTATAACAATTCTATACCTTGCTACAGGTAAGCAATAAGACATGTGGGGGGAAGGAAAAGAAACAGAAACATCCTATGCAAACTAAGCTAGAAGCAAGATCATGCCTGTTTTCAATTTTAAATTGGATATTAGCCAGTGCTGATTAGACTGTGGTTTCCTTGACGAGGTGGAAATTAGTAGAAAAGGAATTTTTATGTTAAACAATTACATAAATCTCAATAGAACCACAAGAAATAGATCTAAAATTGAGATAGTCTGTGACTTTTCTGACCCGACAGTTGTTCCTGGTAAATCAGTTAAAAACCCGAATGTGTATTAACACTTGGAACTCTTGGTTTTTTTCCCAGATTGCCTCAGGTTACATACAAAAGGCCACTGGCTATTAGAATTAAATCTAAATTACCTCTGTCATAAGTTTAAATTTGATATGAGTCTGCTTTGTTCTGTCACCAAATATGGGGCACTTAAAAGCCTAGGGTCACAGTGGACAGGATGGTAGCTGGGACTTTGTTTGTTTGCTTTGAAAGATGAAAGATTGTGAGTTGGATGCTCAAATTACAGGCTGTAATGCACACTCAAACACACATTGCAGTTTCCATGATTCTCGCCTAGGGTGATGATTCTACAATACTCCAGGTTTTAAATCATCTCTGTTGGCCAGATAATCCCCCAAAGGGAAGTCAAATCAGTTCATCTGACTCTCAGCACAATCATGATTTCTTCCAATGCTGATGGACTGAAGAAAAATTGTGTGCATGAAGTTTCAGGAAATATGATGTGGAAGGACTCCTGAACCTTCATGTACCCAATGTATGTCCCTCACCAGGGTATTTACAGGCATGATACTATTTATTTATAAATCCCCCCTTCTGGATTTCCTAAATCACATCTTAGCTTCATGAAAAGGCAGAAACACACATCACATTCCCTTTCTACACATTCTCCATGAGACACACTCAAAATTGTCTAGAAATATTGTGAAAGGGAGACTTTGTATTTCAAGCCAGTAGATGGCATTCTTAACTTCTAATTCTGTGTTTCAAAAATTAATTTTATTATTTTAAAATTTTAACACCTAGCCCTGGGTGGTCACACGACTGACTTGAAATGAATTCATCTTCCCATGTATCCTCAAATATTAAACTTTTAGGAAATATGTACAAGTAAATGATTACATTCTATATTTCTCAAGTTGCCTAAAAATTGTTGAAAACTTGGGCTTTTTTGTTTTATGTTCTTCCTTATATATTTTTAATTTTTTTTTGTGGGCATCACCTTGCTTATATCTTTTGGGGTGTCCCTGAATGACACAAAGTGTAAATTTTAACTATGAACTTAGACTTTAACTATGAATTGAATAGCTGAGAGTTAATGCTCACTCATACTCACCCAGAGGTACCTCTGGAAATCTATCTTTAAAAGTTCACAGGCTACAGTCTGTTACATAGTTGTACATATATGACAGAGCATACATAGTCATGGAACATTGATAAATCAAGAGGTACATAGAACAATGGAACAGACTCGAGAGAACAGAAATAAAACTACCCACCTATAAGCAACTAATTTTTAACAAAGGATTAAGCACATTAAATGGAAAAGAGGTCAAATGGAGCTAGAAGAATTGGATTTGTGTTTTCAGAAGAATGCATTAGCACTCAGACCTCTGTCTATTGTTGCCCCTTCCCCCAGAAGAATTTCCTTCAGAGGACAGCACTGGAGATACAACTCGGGGAGAGGGACATATCTGAGCAGAGCACACAGGAGCAAATGAAGGGAGAAGAAGAGAGAGGGGAACACATCCTGGCCCACCAAGCCTTGAGAATGATAGCCCTGCTCAGAGCACCCAATGCACCAAGAGGACCATAGAATCAACCCCACTATGAGACACAACATCCCCAAAGCCCTACAGGGGACAACACTGGAGATACAGTGTGAGAATTGTTCCTGATATGACCCCATCACACCAAGGCAGAATGTTAAAGGTATGCAACAGAACAGCAAGGGGAGCAGAGCAAGGAAGTCCCAAGAGAATACAAAAGATAGACTTTGAGGCCAGGGCATGGTACCCCATCAGATTTGAAAGAATAACATTCCTGAAGGTCAACAAGCAGATCTTGAACTGTATCAGATTTTTTTTGTTTCTGTTTTGTTGTTGTTGTTTTTGTTTTTCTTTTATTGCTTTGTTTTGCTCTGTCTTATTTTTGTGCATATCATTATCTCTGCATTTCTAGATAGGGCAGGCAGGAAAAACAATTGAGAGGAGAAAACAATATGCCACCGGTTGGTAGAGGTGGAGGGACCTGGGAGAGAGAAAGGGGCAGGAGAAAGGTAGTGTGTGTTAACAAACTCAGGGAAAAGAGAACAAGTGATCCAAAATTGGTGATGAGGAGACTGTAGGAGGCCTGATAGGGCTTATTCAAGGAAACTGAGAGGAATTATTTAAACCCAAATGAAGGCTGAAAATGATAGTAGGACAAAGAGGTAAGTAAAAGGAAATAGAGGAAAGAACTAAGAGGCAAAGAGCATTTATAGAGGCCTGAATATAGGCATGTACATATGTAGATATACTTATGTATTACAATGGGGAAATAGATCTATGTGCATGAATTTATAGGTTTAGTATTAAGGTAGCAGATGGACATTGGGCCTCCACACAAGAACTCCCTCAATGAAAGAACACTTTGTTCTATGAAACTGGAATTCCATGATGTGCATTTTCCCAACACAATCACTGAAAACAAAGCGGGTGCATAAGCAAATGTAGTGAAGAAAGATGATGGTGCCTGGCTAACAAAATTTAGAGCATCTGGGGTCTTAAAGGCTTGAAGATAAACAAGCAGCTATCTAGCTGAAAAGCAACAAAACCCACATGAAAGAAGCACACCAGCCTATGTGATCACCAGGCATCTAAGGGGACAAGTTTCAGGCATCAAAGAACAAAAAATTATGTCATGGTAAATGAGGGAGAGTGTAGAGTGAAGATCCAAAGTCCATCCATAGGCAACTGGACATCCCCTGGACAACAGAAGGGTTGTGGGGAGGAGACAAGTCAGTCAATGTAGCAGTGTAGCAACTTCCCTCTAGTTCTTAAATGCTCCCAATTCTACCGTATTAATCTGGCTAGATCAGAGGATGCATACAGGTACAGATAAGAACTGAAAACACAGGGAATCCAGGACAGATGTATCCCTCAGGACCAGTGGTAAGAGTGGAGATACCAGGAGAGTGGAGGGAAGGTGGGGTAGAAAGGGGGAACCAATCACAATAATCTACATATAACCCTGTCCCTGAGGGATGGACAACAGAAAAGTGGGTGAAAAGAGATGTAGGACAGTATAATACATGAAAAAATAATAAGAGTTGTATAAGCGCCCAATAAAATGATTTAAAAGAAAGAAAATGTTTAGAAAATAATGATGGCAACATATGTACAAATATGCTTGATACAGTTGATGCATGGATTGTTATAAGAGCTGTAAGGAAAAAAAGAGCTATAAAAGTCCCCAATAAAATTATCTTTTAATTAAAAAAAGAATTCATACCTTATCATATTGACAAAATGAACTCAAGACTGATTAGAGATGTACATATAAACTGCAAGGATCATCAGTGAAAAAAACAGGACCAAGTTTAGGTGCCCTAATTCATGGCATAAATACAGGATCAAATCTAATGTTAAATATGCATACTGCAGAAGACAAGGTTATAACACCAAGATCTCCTGAATATAAGAAAGAGGTGCCTCAAAAGTTTTCACCAACCCCAACCCCAACTATAGGGGCAGCTACCTCTCTACCAGATGAAGTTGCCTTGGAGGCCAGCACTGAAGCTGAAGCTTGGGGAGTGAGATAAGCCTGACCAGAGCACATGAGAACAAAGGAAAGGGGAGGAAGAGAGAATGATGTGCATCCTGGCCCACTGAGCCTTCAGGACAATAATCCCACTCAGAACAGCTAATGCACAAAGATGATGCACGGCCAGCCCCATTATGAAATACGTCTACCCTCACTGACCCAAGGCCTATCAGGGCCAGGAAGAAGAAGCAGGGTCAAGATTATACCCTGTCGAACACAACCACACCAATGCAAAGCACTAAGAGTGTGCAACAGAGCATAGAGTCACAGATGGAGTGCCAAGGATATACTTTGGGGTCAGGGTATTGGCACCCCATTCGACTGAACCAGGGTCACTCTAGGAGGTCAACTATAGACCTTGAACTTTATACAGGTTTTTATATTGCTATTATTTTTATTATTGTTACATATTGTATAGTACATTGAGGGGGTTTCTTGCTGTTTTTATCATTGTTTTATTTCCTTAAGTTGCTCCATTTTAGGAGACCTTTCTTGTACATATTGCTACCTCTACAGGTCTATCTAGACAAGATAGACTGGACAAAGAGGTTGGAGGCGAAAATGACAGGACTGATGGTTCCAGGGTAGGTACATTGAAGAGGGGGAGGAGGGAGAAAGGTGGTGATGTCGACCAGCCCAGGAAAAAGAGAATAACAATTGATACAAATGCAGGGACAAGGTGGGTGAGAGAAGGCCAATAGGGATTGATTAAGACTAATGTAAGAGAGGAAAAATACTGAAACCCAAATGGAGAGTGAACATGATAGTGGGATAAGAGGGAAGCAAATGGAAATAGAGGAAGGAACTGGGGGATAATGAACATTTATAGAGGTTCAAATACAGGTATGTACATAGGGACATATATTTATAAGTGAGGATTGGGAAAGAGATTAATGTGTATACTTATAGGGTTAGTAGTAGGACAACAGATGGGCATTGGACCTCCACTCAAGTATCTCCTTGGTTCAAGAACACTTTGTTCTATTAAATTGGAATTCCAAGATGCTTACCTTTCTGACATGATCACTGACGACAAATGTGTGCATAAGCAAAGGTGGTGAAGAAAGCTGATGGTGCCCGGCTATCAAAAGATGGAGCGTCTGGGGACTTAAAGGCTTGAAAGTAAACAAGCAGCCATCTAGCTCAGAAGCAATGAAGCTCACATGGAAGAAGCACATTAGCTTGTGGAATCATGAGGTGTCAAAGGGATGAGATATCAGACTTCAAGAACTAAAAAGCATAACATTGCATGCTCACTTTCCTGATATGATTGCTGAGGACATATGTGTGCATAAGCAACTGTAGTGAAGAAAGCTGATGGTGCACGGCTACCAAAAGATAGCGTCTGGGGTCTTAAAGTCTTGAGTAAACAAGCGACCATTCAGCTCAGAAGCAATAAAGCCCACATAGAAGAAGCACACCAGCCTGTGTGATCATGAGGTGGTGAAGGGATCTGGTGTCAGGCATCAATGAGCTAAAATTATATTATTATTAATGAGGGGAAGTGCAGATTGGGGACCCAAAGCCCATCAATAGGTGAGGTGACATCATTTTGCAGAGGGGTTACAAGGAGGAGATTAGCCAGTTAAGATCCAGGGTAGGAGCTATGAAATATGCAACCTTCCTCTAGTTCCCATGCTGCCTCCCACCCACTATCATGACCCCAATTCTACCACATAAATCCAGCTAGACCAGGAGATGTACAGTGAAGTTGGAAACATGGGAAACTTAGGATAGATGATCCATCAAGACTAGTAATAGGAGTGGTAATACCAGGAGGGTAGAGGGATGGAGGAATAGAAAGGGAGAACCAACTTCAGGGATCTACACGTAGCCTCCTCTCTGGGGCATGGACAACAGGGAAGTGAGTGTTGGGACACATTGTACAGTGTAAGGATGAAAAAATAATTTTTAAATTACTAAGGGTTCAAGGGGAAGGGGGGAAGGAAGGGTAATATAGGGAGCTGATAATGGGGGCCTGGAGGGAGGGAGAATGTTTTGAGAGTGATGATGGCAATGGGTGTGTAAGGGTGGCCTGCATACAACTGATGTTGTTAGGGATTGTGATGGGAGTTGTATGGGCCACCAATAAAATGATTCATAAAAAAAAAGGAGGGGGAGGGGAAAGGGGAGTTTTTTTTTTTTAAAGAGGAGCTTGTACCAAGGGCTCAAGTGGAAAATGTTTGGAAATGTATGTGGCAGCATGTGTGCAAATGTGCTTGATACAAATGTTGTACTGAATGTTGTAGTAGCTATAAGAACCCCCAATAAAATTATTTTTTAAAAAAGTTTTCACCAAAAGAGTAAAAACTGAAACCACAGGCTGTGGGGAAAAAATAGCAAATGATATAACAGAGAAGAGAGTAATTTCTAAAGTCCCAAAAGCACTGCAATCTCTCAACAGCAAAGAAGTGCATAATGCAATTTAAAAATGAGAAGAGGACAGAGGCAGAGTTTGCCAAAGTCATTGAGGGGGTCAACAAATATGCATATTCAAAATCACTAGCCATCTGAGAGAGGTAAGGAAGAAGAATGATGACGTACCACCCTGCCCCAGAATTGATAGCAAAGTTCAATAAAGCAGAGAAAAACAAATGCTGACAGAGTTCAGTGCAATGAGAATCTATACATTTTTGGTGAGACTGTAAAACAGCATGTCCCTGTGGAAAAGCATTCAGAATTTCCTCAAAGAATTGGGAGTAGAAATATCCTATGACCCAGCAATAGTACTCTTGGTACAAACCCTACAGGAACAAAGAACATAGCACCAATAGTTATATGCACTCACATGTTCATGGCAGGATTACTCACAATAGCAAGAAGCTGATGGAAGAATGGATCAGCAAAGTAGGGTACATTCAAGGCTGAACATTCTAAGCCTCATCTTTAAAAAAAGCAAATGATGAAATTGTGAAACACCTCATTACATGGATAGATTTGGAAGACATTGGGCAAATGAAGTAAGTCAAATACAAAATAACAGGTATTGTTTGAGACCACCAGTATAAAGAAATCAACAAAATGTTTTCATAATGTGTTATTCTGGGTAGAGTTAATCTGGGTAGACTAGAGAAACAAATTCATGAACACTGATATGTTTATAAGAGAGCTTTATATAAAGAGTAATGGTACATTAAGAAAACATCCCATCCCAGTCCAGTTCAAGCTCATAAGTCCAATATTAGCCCATATGTTTGATTCCAATCTATAAAGTCCTCTTCAGACTTATGAAACACATGCAACGATGTCAAATACAGGACATTCACAGGCTGGTGGGTAGAAAGTCATTGGATCCAGTGACATTCTAAGCATCTCAGCGCCCACAGGGGTCTCCAC
Source organism: Nesogale talazaci (assembly GCA_004026705.1). Taxonomy (NCBI): domain Eukaryota; kingdom Metazoa; phylum Chordata; class Mammalia; order Afrosoricida; family Tenrecidae; genus Nesogale; species Nesogale talazaci. The sequence continues at coordinate 19,544 of PVJH01004172.1, forward strand.
ATGCCTGCTCCAACTCAAGAGGTCTGCCTTGCACCATGCTTCTTCTCCACAGGGAGTAAGCAGAGAGAGAGAAGTATGTCTCCTGTCTCCAAGAAGGAAAAGCCAGACTTCCCAGAATTCTCAGAGGAAAGCCATAGCCACACAGGGCCCTCATTGGCTATAATTGACAGGCCAGACTTCACCCCTTTACTTGTGATAGTCTCAGATTGACACCAGATTTCATAACTACCACACTTACAGAAAGGAACTGATTTTGATGGTTCTGAGGGTGTACATGGGGATGGGAAGGGGAAGAAATATGTGTTAGCTTGGATGAAAGTGCTGATAATATACTACAAGAGGGAGATGTGAGGGGAGGTCAAGGAGGTAGAGATGGAATAAGGCAAGTTATCAGAGGTTTGATAAATTGTTTAAGTTGTTGAATGCAAAACCTAAGAACTGATATGTAAACTCTTACATAATTCATAATAAAAACTTTGAGACAATTTTTTTAAAAATCCACAGACTTGAAATTCCTAGAATTTGGTTCCACTCTGAAATATATGAGGTCTTCATGAGTCAGAATCAACTTGAGTGCCATCAGTTACACTTCTTAATCAAATGTGTGATTTTCATATTTCACATATGAGGATGCTGTAAAAATTTCATTGTATCATAGGGCCTTTACTCAGATATTTTGAAGTATAATAATGAATTGAAAAATACAAATTCTTGGGCTGAGCCGCGGTGGCGTAGTGGTTGTGTGTGCGACTGCGGTCCACTGGGATGGAGGTTCAATTCTAGCAGCGGCTCCACAGGAGAAAAGGCTGGGCCTCCTACTCCCGCCACCAGAGGGAAATGATGCCCAAAACCAAAACAAAAACAAAAGAAAAATACAAATTCCTATTATAAACTATTAAATGATTAATCCATAAGATACATTCATGGGTACAGATAAGAGCTGGAAACACAGGGAATACAGGACAAATAAACTCCTCAGGACCAATATTGAGAGTGACAATACTCGGAGGATAAAAGGAAGGTGGGGGAAGAAAGGGGGAACCAATGACCTATTATTACCCCTCCCAGGACGATGGACAACAGACATGGGGGTAAGGGTCATATCAGACAATGCAAAACATGAAAAAATAATAATAATTTATAAATTATCAAGGGTTCATGAGGGAAGGAGGGGGACGGAGGGGAGAATGAAGAGCTGATACCAAGGGCTCAAGTAGAAAGAAAATGCTTTGAAAATGATGATGGCAACATATGTACAAATGTGCTTAATAAAATGATAAATAAAATAAAATGATTTAAAAAATTTTTTAAAGATACCACTACATTTAACAACTGCATAAAGGTTTTACCTTTTCTGCAATCAATGTCATAAAATAAATAAATACATCCCTCCATGATGTGTTACTCTGGGTAGACTAGAGAAACAAAGTCATGGACACACATGTGTATGGGAAAGAGCTTAATATAAAGAGTAATTGTACTGTAAGAAAGCATCCCAGCCCAGTCCAGATCAACTCCATAGGTCAAATATCAATCCATATGTCCAATAGTAATCCATAAATTCCTCTTTAGACTCACGTAACCATACAAGAATGCTGAATGCAGGAAGATCACAGGTCAAGGATAGAAAATCTTGGGGACCCACTAGTGGTAGAAGCATCTCAGTGCTGGCAGGGTTCTCCACATGACTCTTCCAGCTTCCAGGGTTCTGGTTTTGTCAGGATAGCTCCATCAGGCTCATCATCAGTCATGTCTCACAGGGAAACACTGTGTGACCCGCTTTCAGTGACTGCTTATCTTCTTAGTGCCTCCAAATGAGGTCATCAAGCTGCAACCTGATTGAAAAGCTCAACTCCACCTCTTGGCTCTAAGTCTCAAACTGACAACAGATATGCAAGTGCCACACATGCCAATGTGGACCTTGTGTACATGAGAATAGAATCCACACCTGTGGACACCTCCATAAACCCAAACCAAACTTATTGCCCTTGAATCCATTCTGACTCATAGCCACTCAGCAGGTTCTGCTTTCCTAGCGGGTTTCCAAGACTGTAATTCTTTTTCGTGGGCGCTGCTCCTGAGAGCCACCACTGGTTTTGAACTGCCAAGCCCACGGGCCGCAGTCCCACACACGACCACACCACCGTGGCTCAGCCCCCATAACTGTAATTCTTTAGCCTTATCTTTCTCCCAAAAAACCTGTCTGGTGGTTTTGAACCGCTAACCTTACAGTTAGCAACCAAACACGTTATCACTACATGACCTAGTGAGTATCAAATGACTGGCTAAAATGAGGTAGTGAGTCGATGTTCTGGTCTTTCACCTACTCCTTTTCTCTGACCCATGCAGGTGGCGCCAGCCATTAAGGAGAGGATGATGAAGAAAGGAAGCTTGATGCTTGGTTACCAGCCCCACCGAGGAAAGGTCAACTTCTTTCGCCAGGTCGTGATTAGTCCTCAAGTGAGCCGGGAGGACATGGACTTCCTGCTGGATGAAATCGACCTATTGGGGAGAGATCTGTAGCTGTGGCTTTCGGTCCCCCCAGGCACAGATCCTGTCCTGAGGAGGGTGACAGCCACAGGCAATCTAGAGAAACATAGTGGATGTTAGCCTGTCTGATGAAAAATAGGAACTTGCTCTCAGCTCAAGTCCAGCAAAAACACACCGCTCAGTGAATAATGCTCAGGGTTCTGTAACTGCACAGGCTCTACTCTTCCTGTGAAGGAGAAGTAAAACACAAAAGATTTTCTCTAGCATTTTCCCTGTGCATGGTCTTGCAGAGACTTGGTTTAGAAAGAACATTATGGAATTCGGAGTCTAATCTTTCATTAACCTTTAAAGCACATAGAAACTAAGAGTGTAAGGCAGTGGTCCTCAGAGCTTAGTCATCAGGTAGGCAGCATTAACACTACCTGGCACCAGTCAGAAATGCACATTATTTGACAGCCCCACCCCCTGCAGATCTACTGAATCAGACCTTATGGAGGTGGGTCCACTATACTATATTTCAATAAGTCTGCCAGATGATTGTGATGCATGGTAAAGTCTGAAAGTGCCTGAAGGGGAGAGGTGTGAGAGTCTGTTTCTGTAAAGGCATACAGCCTTGGATACCCTGTGGGAATTCACTCAACAACAGTAAGGTTTGGGTTTTGTTTCTGAAAACTGAATTTTCACAGAGATAGCTAATCTGCTAGGGAACTATGAATCTTTAGGGGCACTTCTAGGGACATGCTAAAGGGAAATGATATAAGATGCTTATTTTATTCAGATTATCTCTTAAACAGACTGAACATTTATTTTCAAGAGTTAAAATGAAGCATTATTTTAGTATATTTAAAGCAGAGCTTAGGATATAAGACACATACTTTATAAGGTGGGCTTTTCAATCAAGGGACAATAATCTCACTTTACTTCCCCAAATGATTTTCCTCATGACTTCCAAAAATGTCCTTTGCTTGCTGGAAGAATCCATTATGATCTTGCTCTCTGCCTAGTAGGGACCACTGGAAAGCTGTCCAGGGCTGTACCACATTCTCTTTCTCCAGCTTTCAAATGGCAATGTAGCACTTGACCATAACTAAGAGACTGGCATTGGCAAAGGCACTGTTCAACAGGGTACTTTAGGTGCAGACATATGCTCTGTTTCTACTGGGGTTGGATGATCATGATCCTGTCTCTGATCTTGGTCCTTGATTCCCAGGAGAGTTTCCTAGAACTAAGATGTGGGCATAATTCAGAGGTGTAGGTGTGTGTGTGCAAAGATGAGCAAAGTAAAGACTCTGAATCTAACTCGAGCTCTGCACTGTAGGTAGATGATTGGAAACTGTTCACATAGTAGACTGAGTATATGTATAATTATCTCTTCTGACTCTGTTGTTAATTTCCAACATCTCATTTGAAGGAGCAAAAAAAATCACCTCATTATTTTATTCCATATTTTCATTTTAGGATATGTGACTTTTCAATATCGCTCATGAATAGTTTATCCCTGTCAGAATTATGTCCAATTCCCTGACATTATAACTAGTTGCATGTGGATATTTTGCATGCTTGCTGTCTTTTTCCTTCAAAGCTTACACGAAATGTTCCTCAAATGATGGTTGCAATAATTTGGGTTTCGAACATTAAAAATGACACTAGCACACATTTTATGTTGTTGACACCCCCCACACACACTTGTCGTCTCTTCTTGATAGAATTGAATGCATATGTTTCAGAATTGAACTTGGCTTAGCTGATATTTTACTTAAATGATTAAGGAAGTATGTTCGAAGGTGTTTATTTTTAAACTTCTCAAATAAAATGGAGACAGCAAAATGTGGATTTGTCTCTTACTTAGTTTTTCTTCCTATAACTACTATAACTACTAGGTAACCTATGCCACAGTTTAGCTCCTGCTGTACCCTCTTATAAGAGATGACAGATGATTCCTTTTTGTTAATGTCTCAGTATACCAACTCAATAAAGTACTTGACTGAATGGCCATATATATTTTTTGACAAACAGTTGGCTGTAAATATTCACTCATTACAAATATTCATAAGATGCCTACTATGTATCAGACAATGGTCTACGTGGTAAAGAAGTACAGTAAATAAGACAGATAAGACTCCTGCTTCCTTGGAGCATTCATTCCAGTGGGCACAGACAAAAGAAAATACAGAACAAGCCAAGTGGTGGTCCATGTTTCAGAAACAAACGGAGGAAGGAACAGGGAGAGTGTGAAAGTGAGAATGGAGAATGTTATCCTAGGAGAGTTAGGAAGCATTGCTCTTATCAAATGACAGCTCACCAGAGACCTTAGAACAACACGAGAGTGAATGACATGACTCTCTCAAGCGAGTGATCTGCATGAAATGCAATAGGCACGGTAAGTACAAAGGCTTGAGAAGCTGTATTCTTAACTCAAGGACAGACAGGAAGGTAAGAAGGTGTGTCAGGAGCAGAGTGTATGATGCAGCTAAAGGTAGAAGATGAGGTTAAAGAATAGTAAAGAGGCTGTGCCCCGGTGGCACAGTGGTTGAGTGCCGGACTGCGGCCCATGGGCTTGGCAGTTCAAATCTAGCAGCGGCTCTCAGCAGCAAGACTGGGTAGCTCCCACGACCACAGAAGGCAGTGATGCGCCCCCCCCCCCAAAAAAAAAGGATAGTAAAGAGTCATTGTTTCAAGGCACCATAGATGGCAACTCATTGGAGAATTAGAACAGGTATTGACATGATTGGACTCACTCAGTTCAATACCCAGATACCAAGAGCCCTTGTGAAGCTACATGTTTTTGGAAGAAGTTAGTGACCAAATTAAGAAGATAAGGCAAGTGAAAACTGAGAATTACTTTAGATTTGATCATGTCGAAATCTTTTATCTGTTGAAACCTTATTTACTAAAACTAAACATTTCTAATACATTTACAAAAATTTCTTCTCAATAACCAGGAGGCTTTACTCACTCAAAAGAGTTATAAATTCCTATTCTAGTTTCATAGTTTAAACTGTATTTATTTATCGGGAAATGATTTATGATCATTAAGAGGAATTTAACTTAAGAAATATGACGATCAGATAAGGCCTAACAGCATATAACAACAACAACAAAACAAATAACTATGATTTGATTAGATTGATGTAAATTTGACCTTTGAAAAGCACTTATGCTTGTGTTTTTTCCCTTGATATTTAAGCATTCAGTTGAAATGCTATACGATGCTAATCATCTCCATGAGCATGTAGTCTCTCCATGTAGTCAGGAGATAAAGGAAAGCCGGGCTTAACAGTTACCAGAGAGGCTAACTAGGCACACAGAGATGACACAGTCATCGCATCAGGCTTCAAGCAGCCACTCCTGAGAGCTCACTATATTGCAGGAGGGGGGAAATTCCGTGTATCAGTAGACCCACTCACTTCAAACCTGGGCTTGCTGCTCAAGGGTGAACTGTGGTTTTCTTTATTCAAAAACAAGCCACAAGGGGCCATCCAGAGCTGGTGCCTTTTGTTCAGATACACTGAAAGTAGATCGGAGACAAGGTTTAGCCGGAAAGGGGTCTGTTTACTTGGTGACCCCAGGAAATGATATTCAGGTCATAGCAATGTGAAACAAGGAAGCAAAAGGACACCATAAGAGGGAAGCTTAGTCAACAAAGTAGTCCTGTGGGAAAATGGGGTTCAGGTCTGTTGGTGATCATGTAGGGAGAAGGTGTAGGACACACCTCAGAGATGCGCCATCTCAGGAATATATAAAATAAGTTGTTAATTCGTTAGAGTAATTGGTTCAGGCGAATAAATTTCCCATGACCAAAGGAAGCCTTCATACAGGGTCATAGGTACCTACAAAAGAAACTTAAGCAAGACTGGTGAGTTTTGACACCTCCACCGTGTCACCAGGGACCTGGGATCTAGATTCATTTGCAAGTTTTTCTCATGGCTGCAATTTGGCTACTTGGACTCCAGTCAGTCCAGCCACATTTCTGGCAACAAGAAATATAGAGTGACTTGTCAGAAGTCCCACTCCAACCTCTCATTTACCACATTTCTCTCCAGGAGGTGGTTAAGAATGGTTTCACCTGCTTTTTCGCTCTTTGTTTTGTTTAGTTAAATAGATTCTATTCACAAACATATGAGCAATTTTTATAGCAGCAAGAAAAATATGAGCATAGGTAATGTGACTCTTAGTCTTTAACACTGTAACACATTATTGAGTGACATCAGTTCTTCAAACATGTCTTCCCCAAGAGACCCCAGATAATAACCAGGTTGATACAGTGTGATGCCATTTAAACTCTTCTGTGTATAGTCTGTTTAATTCAAACTGGTGAGAGCACTGTCTTGGCTCCAGCGTTAAACAAACTAGAAATGTACAGCTATAACCTGACTGACTTGATCGCTTTGACTCAATGACATTCAATTTTGAACACCCCCCCAGTACCCCCCACCCAACAAAAAAAAAACCCAAATAAACAAAATCTTAGATTCAATTTAACCACTTCAGGGTCAATTTGATTCCCCTTAATTTAAACTGGAATGAATGAGTCTACACTTATGTAAACAAGCCCGATTCCAATTTGAGGAGCACTCACAGTGTAGTGGTTACACATTCAGCTGCTAATCACAAGAGCAGCAGTTCAAAACCACCAGCCACTCTGCAGAAGAAAGATGAAGCTTTCCACTCCCTAAGGAGTTAGAGCCTTAGAAACTCACAGGGGCAGTTATACCCAGCCGCGCAGGGTCACTCTGAGTTTGAATTGACGGGGTGGCAGTCAGATCTGGTTTGAAGCAATTTTATGTGTCTTCTTCAATCACATTCTAGCGAACTAGTCTTCTCCTGGGTGGAATCATGTCTACCAAATGAAAACACTAAATCAGTCTGTTCTGCTCTGTCAGTCTAACTCAAAGAGAATTGGATCAAACTTGTTTAACCCTTTGTGACACACGGAGCACATATCAAACATTTATAGTTCCAGCCTCTCAGCACTCTTGGGAAATGGCTCTCCCAGTTGTATGAGTCAACATCGACTTCACGGCAATGAGTTTGTTTTGGTCTGAGTTACCCTCTGGGGTGGTCTGTGCACCTGCATGAGTCTCAAGAAATGGACCTCACCCTTCCAAGCCACCTGCAGTATCTACTTGAGGCACTTGTGTTCCACATAATTGTATCAAGATCCATATCACCTGAAAATGTTTTCCTTGATTTCAGAGTCCTCCTATTACTGGAAACACATGGCATCACCAAAACATCTAACACACAAAGTAACAGTCTGAAAGGGTTCATTCACCTGCATGCAGAAACACTCCACAAAGTCAAGCAGCAGCAATGGAAAGGGAACCCTTGATTAGCTCTTCAGGGAAAACACTTTGCAGTGCAAAGGACATTTCCAAGTTAAATGAGAGTCACACGTGGAGAAAAAATAGAGCTCTTGGTCCTCATTCTACTTTCCACTTCTTTCTCCACTGGCATGAGATTGAACAAACTAGGCATTTAGCATCCCATTGGGGTGGAAGGAAGGGAAATAATATAGCCACAATAAAAAGCGAAGTCATTCCCCACATTATTAACCCCTTAATCAGTGTAGCATTTTTCAGCATTAAAATTCTACAAATTTAAAGATCTTCTAATGCAGAAAAGCAAGGCTAATTGTGGTAACACAGAGTATGTTTTGAGTCCATACTACCATGTACTTTCAAGTTCATGGTATTATTTACTCCTCACAACACTGAAACAGGTTATCTTCATATGCCGTCATGTCCATTCCAGTTCACAGAGTCTCCCCCCACCCCCACCATTGGACAGAGAAGAACTGCCACCATCAAGTTCTCACAGCTGTTTTCACCCCATGGAGCAACTGGTTCTGTTTAAACCATCAATCTTTCAGTTAATAGTTGAGCACTAAATCATTGTGCCACTAGAACTCTGGACTGACTAGAGAAATAAATCCATAGTCATATGTGTATAAGATGGCATTTTATATAAAGAGCAATTATAAAGAAAACATCCCAACCCAGGCCAGATCAAACCCATAAGTCCTACATTAGCCTATACGTCTGATATCATTCTATAAATTCCTCTTCAGACTCAAGTTTAACACATGCAACAACACCAAAAGCAGAAAGATCACAGGCTAGTGGGTGGAAAGTCTTGTGAATCCAGAGGCAATGGAAGCATCTCAGCACTGACACGAGTCTCCATGTGGCAACATCAGCTCAATGTGACATGCAAACAGGAAGGTGAAGCAGAGAGTGTATATGAATCTGGCCTCCAGTGACCAATTTATCTCCATGGGGCCTCCAAATGGGTTCCCAAGCTGCAATCTGATTGATAGGATAGACTCCACCCCTTTGCAAGTTGAGAGGAGATTATGTAACTGCTACAAACTCCATATCTTCAGCAGGTAGGATTTGTTATTAACTTTGTTTTAACCATTATGGAACTAGAGGTTTACAAAATTTAATGAATATTCACCAATATTTTCAAATGCGTGAGTTAAAGTGAAGAATTAAATTTCAATTGACTACTGATGGGCTTTGGGTCTCCAATCTTCCTTCCCTCTCCTTCTCATTGATATGCTTTTTCTTCTTCTTTTTGGGGGGGGTGTCTTTGATGCCTGATACCTAATTCTATGGACCCCCTCATGATCACACAGGTTGGTGTACTTCTACTATGTGGGCTTTGTTGCTTCTAAGTAGACGGTAGCTTGTTTATCTTAAACCCTTTAAGACAATGGGCACAAGGAATAGAAGAGCCAGTCAGAGTGCACCGATAAAACATACAACCTTACTGTAGTTCTTTAATGCTTTCTCCTCCACACCCCATTACCATGACCCCAATTCTATCTTACAACTATGTCTAGACCAAAACATGTATACTGGTACAGATAAGACCTCCCAACACAGGGAATCCAGAACAGGTAACCCCTTTAGAACCAATAAGGGGAGCAGTGATACTAGGATGATAAGGGTTGGTGGGGTGGGGGGAGTAAGGGAGAACCAATCACAATGATTTATGTATGGCCTCAATCCCATGGGGACTAACAGCAGAAAAATTGGGTGAAATGAGACAGGAAACAATGTAAGATTTGAAAAAGAACAATTTATAAGCTATAAAGAGGTCATGAGGGGAGGGGAAAAACTGAGGAGCTGATGCCAGGGGCCCAAGTATTAAGAAAATATTTTTTAAAAGTTGATGACAACATATGTACAGATGTGCTAGACAAAGTGGATATATGTATGGATTGGGATAAGAGCTGTAAGAACCCCCAATAAAATGATTTTTTTTAAAGGAAAGAAAGCACAAAAGAAAAAAAAATTAAATTCAGCCCTTCTCACCTCATATCTTCCTGTCAGACTCTTCTTTACTCTATAGTTGATACAGGGAGAGAAGGGAGTTCTCTAAATCGATCCCACCAGCCTACACTGCATCCCATGAATATCTGGCATCAACGATTGGGTTGATCCCAGATAATAAGAATTGAATCATATTGTTATAGTTCTTATTTCAATCCAGGATGCAGGTATTTTCCTTTCATCTTTTGGCCAATAGAGCTCACAGAGTGGTTGCTGAAGATTCTGTTGGAGAGCATCATGATATATAGACTTGGATTTGAACCCTTATTTTAAAACTTCAGTGATGACCACCATGAAGATGAACAGTTGGGAGGGGGGTTATTTTAGTAATCTTCTATCTCTTTATTTGTTAGACTTTTCCTGAGTTCAGTGACCTCATTTCAAATACCTACTTGACAGTTTCATTTAAGTCTCTCAACCGCAGCCTGTCGAGGATTGACCTCACCATCTCAAATTCAGGATCCTATTTTGTCCCGGCTTCTACCTTTATCAATGACCATTATTACCTATTGCATTTTACAAAACACCAAAATAAAAACTATCGTTCATATTGGATATCATCTGTCCCCTTCTCCATCCAATCTCTCCGCAGACCTTGTTAGATTCACCTCCAATGTATATATTTAATCCTTCCATGCATTCCATTTTCAATTTTCACATCCCAAGTCCAAGTTACTAGCTTCTCTGCCATGGACTATAGCAAAGACTTCGTAACTGCCTCCCTGCACTGATGCTGGGTTTACCCAGTCCACTCGCCATACTGGAGCTAGATTAAAAGGCTAAGCTACCCTCTGTCTCTCACTTTCCTAAATATGTTCAGTGTCTTTCTGATGGCTTTTAAGTCTGGTGACTGCCAGATTTACTAAAGACCACCAGAATACTTATTGGTGAAGCATAACTGAGTTAACTAGCCATATTTTACGAAAGACAAACACTATTTTGAACATCCGACCGGTGTCTCAGAGGGGAGACACAGGATATTGATAGGCTTGGCGTCTGATCTCGAGAGTCTTTCAAACCCACATAGGTTTATTGGGATTGGGCATCATTCATGATGTAATAGTTAGAAGTGGTGGGCACCGCTAGGTGAGTGCCTTGAAGAATTAGCTGCTGTTGTTTGATCAGTAAGCTGTTTCCGCAGGTAAGCGTTCTTGTTTCCTGTTGGGAGTGATGAGTAAAGTGTTTGTCCAGATAAATTGGTTTGCAGGAAATTCCTAAAGCCGACAGTAAAGCTTTTCGTTGATTTACAACCTTAACTTTCTGAGCAAGAATTTCCTGGGACACACCATTAAATCATGTTGACATAAGTGATCTCAGTTCTCAGTCTTGACAGTCAAGCTATATGGAAGCAACTGATTTCTATTCTCAGGATAAAGATCAAATTCTGCAAGTGACTGCAAAGGCCTTGCATCATTGGAACCCTCCATATAGGTTCACTCTTAAGGTGTGTTGCCTCTCACAGGTGTAGATTCAGAAGTCAGTCTTCTCCCGGAAGTCATTCCTCCTCCATCTGTAGGTCAAAGCCGTTGTATAGTGCCATCCCCCTCTCCCTCCCCCGCCCAATGCTCTTTCTTCCTTCTCCTTCTTTATCTATCTAAATTCCCACTTGCAGCATTATTATTATTCTCGCAGACACTCTTTCTGCCTGTCTCCCACCATTCAAAATGCCCCAATACAGATTCTTAACAATTTCTTTAAAACTCTTATACGTACATAATTACACATCTCTGTTTATTTTTTTAATGCATAGTATTCAGAGATGTGGACATCTAACAATTGTTTCATAAGTACTTGTGCAAGGATAGTGAGTAGAATCATGAATTTGCCTTTGAAGTTAATTTCCTTTATTTGGGGGGAACCTAAACTTGGAACAACTACTCACTCATTGTCTTAATAAAACTCTGAAATCATTTTAAAACAAATGCCAAAAAGTGTTCTGATTTAGATGTGCCGTTATATGAAAGACCTGGAGATAAAAAGAAAAGACAATACTACTCACTGCCACTGAGACAGTGATGACCCTACAGGGCAGGCTAGAAATTCAGCTATGGGTTCCCAAGATGTAAATTTTCTTGGGAATAAAAGCTGTCATGGAAAACTGATGATTCTGAACTGTTGACCTTGCATGACCCATTTTGCCACCAGGGCTCCCACTATTACTGAGAGCTTGCCTGAAGCCTCTCACTAATAGTATCTTGGCAATTATTCTACTTGGAATAAACCCAAAGCATATATGAGCTGATGCCCTAATAGTTAATAATTTTTAACTTATTTTTGCCCATTTGGATGACTCTGGCAGTCACCTAATCTGGAGTCAATTTAAGGATTAAGAGTGGTAAAGGTGGAATCTAGCCTGTCAATCTGGAGATAACCAATGAGACTTCTGTGTGGGCATGGCTTTCTCCTCTGAGAATTTTGGGAAATCTAGCACTTCCTTCTTGGAAGCAGAAGACACTCTTTCACTCCCTTGGAGACACTCGACTGACAAGGCTGACCCTCTGGAAGACATCACTGAAAAGAAACGACATGAACCTACTCTGCAGTGATCAGAAACCGGGACCAAGAGAAGCCATGTGGAGACTCCTGCCAGTGCTTAGATGCTTACAATACTACTGAATCCAAAGATTTTCTATCCAGTGGCTTGTAATCATTCTACATTTGGCACTGTTGCATGTGTTTTGTGATTCTGAAGAGGACTTATAGATTGTTATCATACTTATGGGCTGATATTGGACTTATGACCTTGGACTAGCCTGGGTTGGATGATCTTCTCAATGTCCAATTGCTCTAGTATATAAACCTCTCTCTTATATACATCTGGATGAATTTTGTTTCTCTAGTCTACCCGGACTAACTCAATGACTCTGCCCATCAAATGTTTAAAAATCCAAATACCATGTTTCCCTAAATCCTTTCCAACTAGCATTCTGTAATTCTGGGGTCAGCAGCTATGATTCATTCATTGACGGACTGCTGTCTGGCATCATGTCATCCATTAGGGCAGCTACAATATTCTTGAAGATGAGGCTTCAGAATCCAGCCTGCACATATGCTAAGGGTGCTTCTGATTCTAATGAAGAAATGCTGAGGTGCCAAGCAAGCATATAGTGAATGGTATGCATATAGTGAGATTCTCCACTGTGGGAGAGTGAGCTCCCATAAGCAATAGTGTCCTATTCAATTAGAAATTGAATTTGTAATTAAGAGGAATACAAAAAGACACAGACAAAAAGTTTTGGGTGCTCTCTGAGTGAAAGAGAGAGAGAGAGAGAGACAGAGAGAGAGAGAGAGAGAGAGACAGCGAGAAGTAACAATGTGTTTATATGGTCCCCGGGCTTGCAGACCTCATCAATTACATATATAAGAAGTTGGGCAGTTTCTTAACCCTTGAGGTTCCTGGGTTCATTTGGGGAGAAACCTAACACTAGCATCGGGGCAGCCAGAGGGGATTTTACTGCCCTTTGAGTAGGGCGAAGAAAGAAACATGTCTACTCCAATAGATAAAAGTCTCCAGGTATACAGTAATCAGCCATGTGCTCATAAGAGGTACCATAAAGGTAGACCAATTAGGGCAGGTTGTGGTGGGGATGATTTTTAATTTGGGGAAAGTGACTGGGATTCATTTCCAACTCACAGATGTGATGACCTCCCTCCACCCAGACTCCTGACCTTCCAGACTTCTTAATCATGAGCATAGAGGATTTGTCCACATACACTCACCACACTCCACTCTCTGCGAATTCTAAGTGGCCATGTATGGTTGCAAGCACATAATGAAGTTGAGGTGGCAATTTATGCACCAGCTCTCCTCGTGTAAATAATCAGGAGTAGAGAACAAGTCTAGAAATTATATGCAAACTGTTTCTGTGGCATTTGGGCCTGATTCATGCTTGCTACACTGAGCTCAACCATTTGAATAACTCTCTTGAACCAAGCTCTGCATATATATGCATTTATGCTATGGCACAGCATTTACTACTGGACCTTAGTAGATGTATATTTAAGGCCCCATTCATAGCCTGTGTGTGTATGTGTGCAGGAGTGCAGTTATAGTTTGTAGACTGTATTATATAGGTTAAAGAGATGGGAGCTGTCAGTCTGGAGTTAGCTTAATCTGGATGCTACCAAATATTGACAGCAAATCTGGGTTCTCTGAAGGCAGAAAGGAAGCAGGAGATTCCTACAGAAATGCAGTGATCCAGCAGCACCACCATGGGGAAGGTCATGAATTGAATGCTTTCAAGGACAAGACTAAACAATACAATTCAGGGATCACAGATGGAGAATCTGATGGTTAGTGTTTGGAAGACACAACTTCTAAACGAGATCAACTGGTAATGAGTAAAGGTAATGAGTAAGGTCAATGACCTAAACACAGGTCATATATGAGTGTCATCTTTTCAAGTTAGTAGTGTAATGTCTGTAATCTAAATGTGTGTGGAGTGCTCTATCCTAAAGGGCCAGGGTCAGAGTAAACAGTTATGAATAGAACTGTTTGTGGAAGATGGATGTCAGGTTTTTTTCCCCTGGGTGACTATAACTGTGTTTGTCAATAGGAGGGAAATTTTGAGGCAGGCTAGTGGGTGAATCTGATTTCAGTTGAGCAAGTAACTTGAAAGAAAAAAAGATGCAATACAATACACAAAACTGAAATAGGTTAACTATCACAAATTGCCACTATTTAGAAAACTGAAAAAAAAAAAAAACTGGGTCACCAGACACTTTATCAAGTGCTGCCGTCTAAAAAAGGCAGCAGGAGGCAGAAACCTATGATTGGCGTTTATGCTGCTGCTACTGCTGATTTCATCACTGCACACTAGCTAAGTGTTATGAGATGCCCCCGATGTGATGATAACGATGTGGCTTAAGTTTGGAGACTGATCCTATCTCTAGCAACTTGATTTTATGTCAACTTCCACATGTGTGTGGGGTGGAGGCTAACATGTCAATCATCTTGAAATCTGATGATCTTTCCCAGGAAGTGTGGACATTTTATGAGACACTGGAAAACCCTCCTCTCTCTCTGCTCCTTCACTGTTCTGCTTGCTGGGACTTTGTGCCTGCCTTAACGGGAGGCCACCTGTCACGTTTCCACTGACTTTGGATCCAGGTGACTCTGCAACCAATGACCTGTGATCTGCCTGCGGCCTGCTTCAGCTTTCCGCATCATCGGCCTGCAACTAAGGGAGTCTGATGAAGGCTCCAGCTAGCCTTGCACCCATGGACTTAAGGAAGACTGGGCTGAGATGCATTCTTGATATAAGATAACTTCTTTATGTAAAGCCCTATCTTTTATATATATGAGTGTCACAATCCAAATAGACTACCTTGACCTCTTATTTCCAAAGTAAGAAAGTATTCAATGCGTGCTCATCAGAGTTCACTGAATTCAGAACAAGGGCTACAGGCTTTAGTGACTTCGGACCCATTATGGACATTATTGCTTGTTGATAACTTTTCTTGATTTAAGAATGAATAATAGTTCCTAAAACTCCTCGCTTCTCTCTTTCAGTTGAAAACAACCATTAAAAATTGAAATTAAGGGGCTGAGCCCCAGTGGCGTAGTGGTTGTGCGCGGGACTGCGGCCCACTGGGACGGAGGTTCAATTCCAGCAGTGGGGCTGGGCCTCCTACTCCCACCACCGGAGAGCAGTGATGCCCCCACCCAAAAAAAACAAAAAAACAACAACAAAATTGAAATTAAGAAAAACAATACTCAGCAACTGTTTCTCTAGATTTGTAGGTTTTTCTTAACTTCTCAAATTTATTTTATAGGTTCCCAAATTTATTTGGCTCTTCTTAGAATAAAAAAAAAGTATTATTCAGTGCCCCCTTGGAAATTAGAAACTAATTAGAAACTAAAAACTGCAAGTATTTGTTTTGCAGTTTCTCTGCGTTATTTCAGTGCCCCCACCCCGCCAGTGGAAATTACCACCTACTATGGAAATCATTGCTAGATCATAAGAATCGACCATATCTTAAATTTGAGTAGGATATGCATCAGTTTCTTTGCTGGTACAGTAACTCTGAGTGGACTGCAGCAACGAAGTGAGGTCTCCAATTCAACTTCTCTAACTTTCTAAAGGGTCACTTTGACTCCAACTTGGCTTGATGGTGGTGTGATTGGGCTTCCTATATGGAAGCTCTGGTGATAACATGGTTAATGAATTGGTTGCCGACCTAAAAATCAGAAGTTCAATACCACCAGGTGCTCTGGGACGCTGCTCCTGTAAAGATGGCAGCTTAGGAAACTCTACGGAGATATTATACTCTTTCCTATAGTTTCATTTGAATTGGAATCCACTTGACAAGACATCACAATACTTTTATGATGGGCTCCACAGAAATATTAAGGCCAGAGTATGACTGGAAAAGAAGTAAGAAATCTCCAAAACTTGTTGAGAGGGGGAAAAAATTACTGTTAAATGTGGTTTCATGGGTTCACCAAAAAAGGGAAAGAAAGAAGAAAGCATGACTCCAGAAGTTGTAGAATTTGGTAGTGAATGGTTAGAAAATAGAAATACATTGTTAGGATTTTAGATAGATCCTAGTACTAGATGAGGGAGCACAGGTAAAGCTGTTGGGCAGTTATTGCATTTATAAGTTCAAGGTCAGGGTTCAAACCCACCCAGTGCTCAACAGAAGAAAGATGAGGCTGTCTGCTCCAGTAAAGAGTTAAGCCTCAGAAACCTTATATGGAATTGTTATGAGTTAGAGTCTACAGAAAGGCAGTGGGGGTGGCAGTGAAGGTGATTATTAAAATACTATTTAATTAGATTTCAATAATTATAATTGACAGGGCATTATCTTACCTATGTATGATACATTATCTTATACTTGTATACTTGTATCTTATACTTGTATATGACGTTTCTATAGTTTAACTCTACACTAAAAGTAGTACATACTAGCAAAGATACTTTGATCCATTGATGAATAGAGTATAAAATCAATTTAAGAAAGCCACTGTGTCTGAACTAAGTTCATGTATTTATATATTTGCAATAAGAAGTCAAGAATCATTGCTACTAGTGTTTCTGTTCATACATTAAATAGTCTATTTTCTCAAAAAACATGCCTCTTCAATTATTGGATGGGTGGGCATAGATAAGTGCTCTTTGAATTACAGTTTTCTTAGTCTTCCTAGGTGCCATTAAAGAAAGAGTTCAATCAACACTTTTATAATGGGCTCCACAGAAATACTAAGGCCAGAGTGTGACTGGAAAAGAAGTTCAAAGACTTCTAAAGATATCAACTGGGACAGTTTGGAGAATCCTTCAAAAATTCCTGGAAAATGGAATTACGAAGAATTCTGGCAAGATAGTGGACCAGGAAGACACATTTCCCAGACCTATTGAAACAAAGACACTAGAAGCAAAAGAAACCCTGTAGGAATGTTAATCCCATAATCTTTAGCTGTAGAGGAAAGGATAGTGGATTAGATTAAATACTGACTAGGGGAAGAAATGTACAGAGGGACAGACAACAGGGGTCAATGGTCAGCTCATCTGACACAGTTTGGCCATTTGAAATTTTGTAAGTAGCATTTGATCAGGAGAGTGATGAGATAATCTTCCCTGCTCTATAGGAAAAGTGCCCTCAATAGCCCCAAATGTTACATCTTCTTCCTCTTTTCAACACCCACTTGGTGACTAGAATCATGGTCAGTTCCCACCAATACTCACCCTGCAAATGAAGACCCACTTCCCTCATGCAGTCTCAGCTCCCCCTGGGGTTGGAGATATGCCCACATGGATTACATATCAGATACATATGATGCCCACATCTGGATTTATTGACACTCCCTCTCCTTGAATCAGTAGAACACGCCATGGTGAAGGTCATTAGCCTCCAGCCCGCCCTGAGTGGACAGTAATTCATTTTATACCCAGCCCACTTGCCCACAGCTACCCTTTGGGACAAGCAAAACTCTTTTGGAATCAAGTATACTGATACCAGACCTCTTCTAGGCCAGTAAAAACTTTGTTCATGATATGCTATCCCTTTTCCTCTTCCCTGGTCCTCCCTTGGCTTGGCTAGGATAGCGTATCAAGCCATACTTGGGTGCCCTTACCTCCCACAGTTTTCTCTTTGGGCTAACCCTCCTTCCCTACTGCCCACCCTGCCCCACCTTAGATTACTCCTTTCTCTTCCCTTGTTCTTATCCATTCTTTTTGTGCCTTTTTTCTCCCCTTTTTTCTTTTCTTCTGTTTCACCTTTCTTCATGACATTCAGAGTCTTTTGAGAAATCTGTCCAGCCTCAAAGAAAGACAGCTGCTTCTCAACTTGCTCTTGATAATGTCCTTCAAATACACATGTGCAAGGTGCATCAGAACTAGTTAGAGAGATGTTCATTTGAGTTCAGAGAACAAAAAGGCATTAAAATATAATGGAATTTTTGCACAGATATTTGGACGTCCCCTCATAAATTCAAGGCAGAGATGTCAGTTCAGTTATGGTAGCTGGTGTGGGGATTTTCAAGGGATAGTCTTGATACATTCTCTCAAAAATCCAAGAATGAACACGGGACCTTAGAAGGAAGAAGCACTAAGAAAATAGAAACCTGCATCAATAAGATATAGATTAGGAAATTTTGGAAGGAGTGGTTTACTATCCTGACAATATGCCTTTTCATTCTTCAAGGGTAACAAGAACTGTCTTATGATAATTTTTTTGGAAAACTTGGCCCTCTCCACCCTACAGTCCTGATCTTGCCCCTTCAGGCTTCTTTTTGCTCACAAAACCCAAAGAATATTGAGAAAAACCAAAAATATCTTTGCTGATGTCAAATAGATCTCGGATCAAAACAGAAAACATGAGAAAGATACTTACTTGTGCTTTATTGACTAAACAAAGGCCTTCATCTATGTGCTTCATAACAAACTATGGGTAGCCTTGAGAAGGTTGGAAATTCCAGAACACTAATTTCTGCTCATGCAGAACCTGTGCCTGGATCAAGAAATAGTTGTGCAAAGAGAACAAGGGAATACAACATAGTGTAAAATCAAAATTGTATCCTCTCATGATTCTCATTCAATCTGTATGCTGAGAAAATAATTTTAAAAAGCCTTGATCATATGAAGAAGCATCAGTCTTGGTGGAAGGCTTACTAACAATGGTCATTATGTAGATGCCACGATCTTGCTTGCTGAACATGAAGAGGACTGGAAGCATTTGCTGATGGAGATGAAGGATTCTGGGGCAAGACCAGAAGTACCGGAGACTGTCTGGAGTAGGTCAGAGAAAGAGGAGCAGTGCTGAGGGTCGGGGACGGTGATGGAGAGAAGGCTGCCTGGTTCGTGGAAGAAAGGTCAAGGGGCAAAGTGAATGGGATGCTGAGTACTAGAGAGATTCAGCTGCCGGCTGAAGAGCAGTGTTGCTGTGGACCAATGACGGTATCCCTGCTGTTAACTGATTATGGCTTAAAGTAACTTCTCTGATAAGTGTTCATCATTTGGAGTATTGTCTGTGACTTCAGAGTGTCCATTACAAGATTCATCTGGCCCCATGGAGAAGCAGAGTGCTGTCAGAGGAATGGCTGGTGTCAGAATAAGTAAAGGAGCATGGGATGTGGATCCATGCCTGACCCTGGTCTCACAGCAATAGGGAGCACAGGAGAAGTCAGAAATGACCCGGTGCTGTTTGATGCATTGCTTTAGCCTATATGGTCCCTATGAATTGGAACTGACTTGATGGCAGTGATTTTAGCTTCTGCTAAACTTTTTTAGAGGACTAATTGCGACCACAACAAATATATAAATAATTGGCCTAATTGGATAAACAAAGATTACAAATGCTTCGAGATGGAGAACAGATTACAAAGGGGAATAAGCAGTTCATCTCTGAGGAAGTAATCACTGAAGACTTTGTGACTAACAGAAGAACATTATCAAATACTGAACATATCATGAATAGCAACAGAACATTGTCAGAGATACAGTGGCAGAAGACGAACACCTCAAATAAGAAAGCACTCAAAATATGACTGCAAAAGGGCTGCATTCTCAAAGAATTGACCATAATAACGTGGATGGAGTCAGGCCTTCGAACTTTCCTTGGCTGATGAATCATGACTCAAAATGATAAAAGCAAGCAAACAAAAACAGCATCTACTAATAATTGAAACTCGGAATGTAAAACATATGCCACCATGGCGTGCCAAATCTTGAGGGTAACGTAAGAGCATGGAGCAACTCATGAAAAGAGAAGTCTACAGGACGAGCCCCAATCAAAGCCAAACTGATCCCCCTCCCCCCGTCTCCAATGGAAATATGTGCTACTGAGAACAACACTAAACCTGCAGGTTGAGCAGAGGGACTGGCCTGCCACATGCATACAGAAGCAAACCAAGGAAAAAGAGAGAGCGAAAGCTGGATCCCATGCTGCTGGCACACCAAGACATGAGGATGATGTCCCTGCAGGAAGCTGCTAAGGCACAGAGATGACTGTAGAGCTGGAGACATGATGCCTCCTCACTTGAACTTACCTCAACAGAGGACAATACTGGGGACACACACGGTGCGGGGGAGGGTCTCTCGTTTGACAACTCCCACAATGGGGACTGGGGTGGACCAAGAAGGGAACATAATAGACTAGCAAACCACAAAATGCCAAGGAACCTCCCCAAATAGACTTCAGGGTAGGAGGAGCTGATCCTGTAACAACTGCCACCTCAATCCCACCCTGGACAGGTGGGAAAATAAGGATAAAAGTCAGCAGACAGACCTGAAATTAAGTCTGCTTCTTTCTATTTTGCTCGTTTGTTTTCTCCTATTTTTATTCAATCTTTTTTTTTTTTGTTTTGTGTGTGTGTCTTTCTGTTATTGCTTTGCCTATCAATAAAACACAGGCATGGGAAGCATGCCCAAAGAGAAAATAAACGGGGCAGATGGTTCCGGAAGGACCTATGGGCAGGAGGAGACATGAGAAAGGAGTGGTGAGCAAACAACACCACAGACAGGGGAACAATGAGGGAATTAAAAACAACAAGGAGGAAGATGTAGAGATCCTGGTGGTGCTGGAGCAAAGCAGTCTAGCTGAGAGGAAGTACTCAGAGGCAGAAAAGGACAAGTGTGATAGTGGGGCAGGAGAAAGGTAAAAGGAAACAGAGGAAAGATCTAGGAAGCAAGGCTATGGTTAGAGGTGTAAACATAGATAGGCACTTATGTAAATATATTAATTCATAAGAAGGGAGATAATGGCCTAGGTACATTTACTTATAAGACAACGCATTGAGGAACAGCATGAACTCTAGGCCTCTACTCAAGTCCTTCTTCAATGCAAGAATACTTCATTCAATCCTACAACCTGGCATTCTGTGATACTCACCATTCCAAAATGATCACTGAAGGTAAAATGGGTGCATAAGCAAATGTGGTGAGAAAACTGATGGTGCCTAGCTGTCTTGAAGTGAAACAAGTCGTCATCTAGCAGAGAAGCAACAAGCCTACATGAAGGAAGCACTCCAACCTGTGCAATCAGGAGGTGTTGGCACCAGGAAACAGGCACCAGGAGACTTAAAACACACCAAAAAAAATCATATTGTTGAAAGTGGGGTGAGGGGGGAAGCTTAGAGCAGAAACCTCGAACCCATCTGCAGACAATAGGACAGTCACTGAGAGAAGGTCAGAACTAAGGGATGAGTCAACCAGGGTACAGAATAGCACCAATTTAACACACCCCAGTCCTATCTGTCAGTTCTGGCTAGACTGGAGCATGCACACTGGTACAGAATTGAGCTCAAGACTCACGGAATCCAGGTCAGATAAACCCTTCAGGAACAGAATTGGGAGTCTCAATACCAGGACGGTAGCGAGAAGGTGGGAGGAGGAGGGGAGAAAGGGGTAACCGATCACAACGATTGACACATAATCTGCCGCCTCCCTCACCCTCAGGAGATGAACAACAGAAATGTGGGTGAATGGAGACAGCACTCAGTGAAAGTATGAAAACAATAATAATTTATAATTTATCAAGGAGTCGTGAGGGTGGAAGGCAGGAGGGAATGAAAAAAAGAGGGCTGATGTCAAGGGCACAAATAGCAAATGTTTAGAAAAGGATAATAGTAACATATATACAAATATGATGGATATAATTGATGTATGTATGTTACAAGACCTGTAAAAACCCCCAATAAAATGATTTTTTAAAAATTGTTTTGAAGTAGAATCTTGTGTGTGATAGGATAATATCAGTCAATACAAATTAAAAGTTTCATTTGTATGCAACAATAGAATAATTTCAAATTAATTCACCAACCACTAAAGTTAGTGATGCAGAAGTCGAGGAATTTTAGTCTTCAGTCTAAAATTGATCAAATATGCAATCAAGGTACATTGATAATTGTTTGTGATTTGAATACAAAAGTTAGAAACAAAGGAGAACAGCGGTTGGAAAATATAGGCTTGGCAAGAGAAACAAAGAGAGAATTTTGTAAGACCAATAACCTCACTACATATACCTCTTTTACAACAATATAAAATGGTACTATACACATGAACTTCTCCAGATGAGCTACACCGAAATCAATTAGACTACAACTATGTGAAAAGTCAGCTAAAAGCAGGCCAGGGGCTAAGTGTGAGAAAGACCATAAGGCGCTCAAATGTCATCTCAAGTTAAAACTGAAGGCAATAGAAACAGGTCCATCAGAGTCAACAGTTACTTGTGAGCAAGACATGGATCTGCACTCTGTTTCATTCTGTTGCACACAAGGTCACGATCAGACGGAACTAACTTGATGATACCTAACAACACCAACTACGATGGGCCAAATATTGAATGAGGCAAGAAGCCACAAAAGAAGATGGAGCAAATGAACAGTTACTGTATCAAAAATAACTGGTTGACACTCCGTTACTTCAAAACGTAACATCTGAGCAAAAACCAATGGTACTGAAGCTACACTGCAGCATTAGTCAAAAACAAGCTACACTGCAGCATTAGTCAAAAACAAGGCTTTAAGAATCAATGGAACAATTGAAAAGTTTTAACAAGCTGATGAAGTGGCGGAGGCATTCCTTTGCCTATGCCAAAAAATTTGGAGGATAACTTACCTGGACAGCTAACAGGAAGAGATCCATAATTGTATTCCAAATAAAAGTGACCCAACAATGTGAACTTGGGCCCACAGGTAATATAGTCCATAGGTTGAGGTAGAAAACTAGCTAAAGCAGCAGCATTCCGATCTGATGACCAGAGAGGAAGAGAGATGAGAACGGGCCTTGCAGAGCCCTTTAACTCTTTGCCCTCCAATCAAACATGATTAATCTCTGCTGGCAAGTTCCCATTAGCCAGGTTGGCCCAATAAACCTATCACAGCATACCGAATGAATTACCATTGCTGGGATCAGATGGAGGCTGATTCAAAGCAAGGAAAAATCAGATCGATGCTTACGTGTGTTCTATTGACTAATCAAAGGCAGTTTTACTGTGTGGATCAGGAGAAATCATGTAGAGTCTTGAGAAGAATGGGAATGCCAGGGCATTTTGTGTTCTTGCAGAGACTGTACATGGATCAAGTGGCAATCTTTCAAACAGAACAAGGTAATACTGCGTGTGTAATCAGGAAATGTGTGCCTCAGCATTGTATCCTCTCACCACACTTACTCAATCTGTATGCTGGACAAATCATGTGAGAGGCTGGGCAAAGTATTTTCAGATGAAGAAGATTTTGACATCAGAATTGGAGAAATATTTACAACCAACCTGTGCTATGCAGATGACACAATCTTGCTTGCTGAAAGTGAGGGGGGAGTTGAAGCATTTGAAGATGAAGATCTAGGATTACAGTCTTCAGTGTGGTTTATGACTGTCAAAAAAACCCAAAATCTTCAGAACTGGATCAACTGGGAACATTATGATAAACAGTGAAAAGATTGAAGTTTTCGAGGATTTCACCTTGCTTTAGTCCCTAAGCAGTGCTCATGGAAACAATGATCAAAAAATCAAACAACACACTGCATTGGGTATATCTGCTGCATTAGCTCTATCTTTAAAGTGTTGAAAAGCAAGTACATCACTTTGAGGACTAAGGTGAGCCTGACCCATGTCCTGGTTTTTCAATTGTCTCATATGCATGCACAAGTTGGACATTGAATAAGGACTGAAGTCAGTGCACTTGAATTGTTGTACTGATGAAGACTATTGAAAGTTCCATGGACTGCCAAAAGAACAAATAAATCTGATTTGGAGGAAGGATAGTCAGACTTTTCCTTAGCGGCAAGGATGGTGAGACTTTTGTCTCATGTAATTTGCACTCAATATGGGGAGAGACCACTAGCTGGAGAAAGACATCATTCTTGGTAGAGGAGTAGTGGGACAGAGGAGGACCTTCCACAGGTGGATTGACATGGTAGCTGCCAGGATGGCTTTGAGCATAACAATTGTTGTGAGGATTCTATAGAACCTGATATTGTTCCATTCTGTTGCAAATAGGGTCACTATGTGGCAGAACTGACTCAATGACACCTAACAACAATAAAGGCATTCTCTTCATCTAGGGCAGGGCTTCGGCTAACTCTTGAGATGGAAGAGCCAGTCCTGTCATTCATAACAACTTAAAGAGTTTTCACAGCCACAAGTATAATTTTACAGACAGATGATACCACCTTTATTTAAATAACATCCTTTACAGCTTTTCAGTTTGACTTCAGAGCCACGTGTATGCATTGAAAGTCTTGAGAGGAGCGGTTTTCCAAGCCCTGGTTACGGGCAAGAGGAGCAGTCAAATGTGTCTCACTCCCTCGCGGCCATGGTGTCAATGCTGGTTCAGACCCACCTCAAACTGTGACTTGGAGTTATGGAGTAGAAAATACAGTCTTTCTCCCAAAGCCAAACAAGTCAGGGCATCTGAATTTCAAAATAGCAGATAAGGGGTTGGGAACCTGGATTACATCATCCCAACAATTAGCACAAACTCCCATGTGTTCTCTCTCTCTCTCTCTCTGCAATATCTTCAGTGCTGTCCATTGTAAAAGATTCTGGTCTCCCATCAGACCCAGGAGATTTGGGCAGCAGTTGAACACAGACTCCAGAAAGCTATCAGATGGAAGTGTGATTCCCTTTCTTAGACCATGGGATAAGCCATGCATATGAATAAGCCTCTTGTATTCTCTTGTGACAAGATATGAACATTCACTCACAATATGGAAAAGCAATCATTTCCTTTCCTTTCTTTAAAGCTCTAGAAAGATGAAATGCAAATATTTCCTTCTCTAGGCAAGAAGTGAAGATTCGGCACAACGGTTCTCTAGTTGCTAATGATTCAGGAGCTGAGCTGATAACCTATCACCATCTACTGAGGAAAGAGTAGGAACTGAGGCTGGATGAAAGAGAAATCGAAGGAAAAGGAATTCTAAGGGCTTGAGGATTTGAGGGTTGGGGGCTCTCTGGAACAGTCAGGCTCTGGAACTACTATCTAGACATGGAAAAAGAAATAATGTCACAAAACTTCACAAGGCAAAATTTCTGGATGATACAAACAGCTCACGTGGTTGCTAATGAAAGGGGTAGAGTGTCGTGTCTTCTGAGAAGCGCCCTGGAAGAAAGACCTGGTGATCCGCCTCTGAAAAAAATCAGCCATTGAGAAGCCTATGATAGAGTAATGGTCTCTGTTACCAGTCCAGCAGGAGGGGGCCTCATATTCACAATGAAGTAGATATGTTAGGTAACCGGATTGGGGGTTGTCCTCTCTATGCCTAGGTTCCCCTACAAGAGGTTGGAAGCCAGTGCAGGGTAAAGGGCATGCACCAATTCAGTCCCCTGAGCCAGTACATGTGGGTGGGCCCAATGTAGGTCAGGTGGGCTTAATTCAGCTAATGGGGTCAACCAGTACAGTCGATCACGCCTCCCGGCAGAAAACCCTAAAAACCTGAGCATGGAGACCATCAGCTTCTACTTCCTGCCGCTCCTCTGCCTTCTGTGAGGCCGGCCTCAGTCTCTCTCCCCCTGGCCTCAGGCCGCCACATGTGGGTGTGCAGTGCCCTGAGGGTGTCTGTGCTCAGGTTACTGTAACACCCCAAACTGCTTCTATCTATTCAAAAAGCCCACTGGGATCACAAACCAGGCTTCAGTGTGAATACTTTCTCATGCAAGCCAAGGATTGAGGTCATTCCCACCCAAGGAACCTAGCAGATAGAGTGAATAATAAAATTTGTAATATTTCTTGGGATGCCTGGGTTTTCAATATGGTTAATAAACATGCTAGTGAAAAGAATTCTGAGTTATCGTGTTTGTCGGATCATAAGATGCGCTTTTCCCCCCCAAGTGGGGGAAAAATGAGGGTGTGTCTTATGGTCCGAAGGTGTGGTACCACAGGACATTTGTTTATGAGCCCATGTGCCTGCTTACTGTCTGCATGCTGCGAATTGCTGTGAGTTCTGGGGAAGTCCTGCTTCCTGGAGTCTCCATGTCAGGCAGGTCACATGATTAACACAGTACACACTTTCTCCCATTTGTGAATGAAAATGATGATGGTGCTTAATACCACTATTGAGTTTAGGCTGTTAAATATGACCATATTTTGCTTTATTTTAATAAATATTTTAATATACTGGTACTAGTTGGTTCAGAATATTTTTTTCTTGTTTTCCTGCTCTAAAACCTGGGTTTGTCTTATGGTCAACTGTGTCTTATGGTCTGAAAAATATGGTAAGTATTGGGCTGTTAGATGGACATTGGACCTCCACTCAACTACTTCTTCTATGCAGGAACATTGTTTTCTATTAAATTGGCATTTCATGATACCCACCTTCTTGACATGATCACTGAAGACAAATACGTGCATAAGCAAAGGTGGTGAAGAAAGCTGATGGTGCCCAGCTATCAAAAGATGTAGCATCTGGGGTCTTAAAGGCTTAAAAGTAAGCAAGGAGTCATCTAGCTCAGAAGCAACAAAGCCCACGTGGAAGAAGCACACCAGCCTGTGTGGCCACGAGGTGCCCAAGGGATCTGTTATCAGGCAACAACGAAAAAAATAATATCATTATAAATGAGGGGGAGTACAGATTAAGGACCCAAAGTCCATCAATAGGTGAAGCAACATCCTCTTACAGAGGGGTTGGAGAGAGGACAGGAGCCAGTCAAGGTATAGTGTAGTAACAATGAAATATGCAACTTTCCTCTAGTTCTCAAATGCTTCCTTCCACCCACTATCATGATCCCAATTCTACCAAACAAACCCAGCTAGACCAGGGAATGTACACTGGAGTCAGAAACATGGAGAATTTAGGGTAGATGATCCCTCAGGACTAGTGGTGGGAGTGGTGATCCTGGGAGGGTGAAAGGATGTTGGAATAGAAAGGGGGAACCAATTTCAGGGATCTACATATAACCTCCTCTCTGGGGTACAGACAACAGGGAAGTGAGTGAAGGGACACATTGGACAGTGTACGATATGAAAAAGCAATAACAATTTGTAAATTATTAAGTGTTCATGGGGGAGGTGGAGTGGGGAGAGAAGAGAAAAATGGGGAGCTGGTACTGGGGGCTTAAGTGGAGGGAATATGTTTTGAGAGTGATGATGGCAACAAATGTGCAAATGTGGCCTGCATATAATTGATGTATGTATAAATCCGGATGGGAGTTGTATGAGCCCCCAAGAAAATGATTTATAAAAAAAGAAAGAAGGGGAAAGAGGAGCTTATACCAAGGGCTCAAGTAGAAAATATTTGGAAATGAATATGGCACTATGTCTACAAATATGCTTGATACAAATTATGTATTGAATGTTATAAGAGCTGCAAGAGCCCTCAATAAAAACATTGGGGGAAAAACGAAAGAACAAAACAAAACACTAAGTATTGGGCTGCTGATCCAAAGGGCAAGTTTCACAAGCACCCACTCCTCTTCAGGAGGAAGGTGAGGGTCTCAGCTCCTATAAAGATTCACAATTTCGGAAACCTACCGGCCAGTTCTACTCTGTCATGTAGCGTTGCAATTTCTTAGAACAGACTCCACGATGATCAACGCTTGTTTGTAGACTACTGGTTTACTGGAACATGACATCTTAAAATTTACTGGCAGAATGTCTTTCTGACATGGTTAATTAAAATTGTACCTGTAATTGTTTACGATACTATTATAAAAGAAGGGAAATGGTATGTGGGCAAGTAAGATAATTAAAGGAAAGTGACCCGAAGACTTCCAGCAGGAGAGGATTTTAGAGTTAGTGCAGAGCCCACTTTACTGATGAGAAAACTGAGGTTTACATATGAAATGTCCCATTCGTAGTTTTAACACATAGCCTCCAATTAGTTTGCCACTTCTCCCATTGGATGTCCCCCTTGCTATGAACTTATGTGACTTGATCCAATGTGGAAGGAAGGATGCTTTATGATTCCCATTACCGACCGAGTTATGTGCTACTGTATTTTTCTGAACATAAGACACCCCTGACCATAAGATGCACCCAGGTTTTAGAGCAGGAAAACAAGAAAAAGATATTTTGAACCAAATAGTACCTGTATACTAAAATATTTATTGAAATAGAGAAAAATACGGTATATTTAACAGTGTAAGCTCAAAGATGGCATTAAGAACCATCATCACTTTCATTAACAAATGAGGGGAGGCTTGCCCTGGGCTGACCATGTGATCTGACTGGAGGTGGGACTTCCCCCAACACACAGCAATCCACGGCACGCAAACAGCAGCAGACAGTAAGCAGGCAGGTGGGATCATAAACAAATCGTCTGGGGTACCACATCTTCAGACCCTATGATGCAACCTCGTTCCTCCGTGTGTCCCCACCCCGCCCATCCGCCCACTTGGGGTGGAGGTGGGGGGAGAAGGCGTCTTCTGGTTCTACAGGTTTCTCCCTGGTTTTCTTGGCATGGGCATACTCAAGGAAACCAGTTATCAAACAAAGTATTTGGGGAGTCTGTTAACATGGCGAATTGGGAAAGAGTACATTTCTCTTGTTCTAAGCCATCTAGCCTGCGGTACTTTGTGATGGCTTCCTTAGGGAGCTATACAAAACGCTCAGTGGAGAGCGCTCAGAACAATGGGACAGCATGCTCATCCTCTCAGGGGTTATGCCGGCTGCAGGAGCATGAAGTTCCCAAAGGCAGGTGGCAGACAGCAGTTAGGTGCACACTAGGAGTTGCTCCACAAAGCACAAACAATACAAAACAAAGGCACAGAGCTTTAGCCTCAGGTGGTTTTCTCCAGGAGGATTTCCTGATTCAGACAACCTGATCACATTCTTTGGTCTCCTCAGCTGTATTGTGAACTAAAGGACACGCTCCTTCGTGTCTTCCGTCAGCAAATATATTGGCTGAACTTTTGTGATTTGCTCCACTCCTGTCAAGCTACTCCCTGTTGGAGACCACTTTTAGTAATGAGCAGACATTGAGTATTCCAAGAAAGATTTTTAGTAATAAAAAAGTCATAAATTATATTTTGCATTTTGCATTCATAAAATTTCTTCTTTCATGTGTTTTCTTCAGTTATTATCGCTCTTGATTTTTTTTTCTCCAGTCAGACCACTGAAGATTGCTCAGATGAGGCAAAGGAACCATAAGCCAAAGTCTTGAAGGAATGGAGTTGGGGTGGGGTGGGGTGGTGGACCGCAGAGCTGTACTAAACCCAAGATTTCCTATCGCATAGAGAGAGGGCCAGGATGCTTCATCACAGGCAAGCCAATCACAGTGGCCCTGGAAAGGAAACAGTGTGGTCTGGTGGAATAGCATGTGATGTGCTGGACTGCTTATCCACAAGATCAGCAGTTCGAAACTACCAGCTCCTCCATTGGAGAAAGAAGAGGTTTTCTACTGTGATGCAGAATCGCAGTCTCAGCAACCCACAGGGGCAGTTCGACCCTGTCCTCTGGGCTCTCTCTGCGTCAGCATCAACTAGATGGCAGCGAGCTGAGTCTGTGGCTCACAGAAGAGTCCCAGGACTCATTTTCTTCAAGAGGCAGTTTCACCTTACATTCAAAACAAACGAAAAAAATACAACAGGACAGCATCATTTTAAGTAGATTTAAAAATGTCGTGTTATGATGATAATAATAAAGGCTTATAAGCACACTTTGAACATGTTGACTTATTGAATGCTCACAGCCACCCTCCCTGGCAGGTCTTACTGCGACCCTTGCTTTGTACGCTAAGAAACCTAAGGGATGTGGGCACAAGTCCACGCTGCTCATTCAGGGAACCACAGGGGTGTGAACCCAGAGGATTTGGCTCCAACAGTCCCAATCTTTTCCTGACTTTGCTATGAATATTTAAGCAAAACATCAGATTTCAAAGAATGCCATCTCTTTTGCTGCCCCCAGGATGCCAAGGCTACAGTGATTCTGGAGTGTGTCACCAGGCACAGAAGTAGGAGAAGATTCTGAGAAGCTCTGAAGTACGAGTGTGTGGAGAACTGCACACAGATCTCTGATCTAAGGGTCGACAATGTGTGTGTGTGTGTGTGTGTGTGTGTGTGTGTAGGTATGAAAAGGGAGCACATCTTGCAACGTGTGTGATTTTAGCTTCATTGGAACAGCAAGATGATTAATAAGTTCTTTTAAAAAGCATTGAGGTTGCCTGAGCCCTGGTGGTGCAAGTGGTTGAGTGCGGGACTGCAGCCCATGGGCTTGGAGGTTCAAATCCAGCGGCGGCTCTCAGGAGCAGAGTTGGGTAGCTCCCATGACCACCACAGGGCAGTGATGCCCCTCCCAAAAAACAAACAAACAAATAAAAAATAAAATGCTCCGAGGATCAGGAGGTGTCATGGAATTAAATCGTACCACCGAGTGAGGCTAACTGGCAGGCCATGTGAGAAGGGCAAGTTCACACTCTTGTCTTCATCAGCAGTTTGCAAAGTTGGCTTGGAAGCCATGTCCCCAAACCCATTGAGTGAGGGAGCTATAATTCGTCTCTCAAGTTCAAAAAATAAAAGTAATTAAAAATGTGATTAACAGCGAGGAGGGTAGCCTGTTTCCGGAGGAAAACCAACAAAATGAGCCCAACTTTCCTGATGAAGGGACACACTTGTTTAAATGAAAAGTGCCCTCCCAGAGTCTGTCCCCTGGAAAGGGGAATTCCCTCTGGATGGGACTATTAGCATGTCATTTACATAGGGAATTTACAACAAAATTAGCCAACACATAGAACTGCCCAGGGAACCAAGAGGCTGCGGGAAGGACACAAAAGCTGCTGACTGCTGCAGACACTGGGTCCATGGAGAGGACAATGGAAGATTCTTGCCAACTGGAAACGCCAGGACCAAGCAAGAGCCGGAATGAATGAGCCCAGGCAAATAGTCCGGACTGTGGAGAATGCAGAGGGGATGGAGGGAGTCGGCTTTGGGCTGAGATTCTTGGTCTGGAGCCTAGAAGTCATGTGCCTTTGAGATATAACTTTCCTTCCCGGGGCCAACTTCCTCTTCCTGTCCATGTCTCAGGGCAATCAGTCCCCTCCCGAGTTTCTGCCTCACTCTTCTAACCCCTTCTTCACTTGTGTTGAGGAGAGTACAGGTGCTCCGGGGTCTCGCCGCTTGCAGTCAAAATCGTGGTGCTCATGACTGTGTTCTGCTCAAGATGGACCACGAAGGAAAGCTTTGAGGTCCTTCCTCTATCTGCCACGGAGGAGCTGGAGGATTCAGCCAGCATTTGGGTGCATCGTGTATGGAGTCAGACGCTGTCTTGACAACTGTGAACATCAACAACAAACTTTCAGCAGCAGCTGTGGCTGTGACAATTTCTGAAAGCAGCAGGCACAGGAATGGAGGCAGCTTCCATGACCATGCGGAGAGGTGGGCAGATGGCAGAGGGCGGTTGCACCGCCTTGCAGAGACTCCACTCTAAGATTTGGGGATAAAGGGTAGGCAACCTACAACATCTGTGTCATCTCAAGTCGTACACTTCTGTCATACCCTTTTTTTTTTCTTATTATTGCCCTGGTGGGAGTAGGAAGCCCAGCCTTGCTCCTGGAGAGCTGCTGCTGAATTTGAACCATCAACCTTGGGGGCTGCAGTCCTGCACACAACCACTGAGCCACCAGGGCTCAGCAATACCTTTAGTTTTTAACAGATTGGAGACTGTCAGTGGATGAAAAAGAAATGTTGAGAAGTCTGGGAGGATCTTATGATATCTTTCCTGCATGAATTGCAAAATAAATGAGGCACATGAGCTCAGTTACCAAGAACAGGAGGCAGAAAACTAACCTGAGTATTTTTGCTTTATTCAATCTAATAAACATATATATATATGCACATATATATATGACAAACTGCATAGAATGAAAATATGTGCTTGAGACATTTGGTATAAAAAGTATATAGCATTCACATTCCTATTTTAATACACGATGTGTTTCCTAAAAGAATAGAACTTTCCCTTTATGTGTAGTAGTTTAAAAAAATCAGTATTTTTAGGAACTACAGAATGTTATTCCTTGGTCTTTTACCTTGAATAAAGAAAATGCATATAAACAAAACAGGCCACAGTATCATCTGATACAACATTCCAGTTTAGGCTGACAATGACACAGAAGTGATAAAGCTCTTTCGGATCTTGGAAAAGCCCATCAAAGGACCAGTATTCTAGAAATTCACCACTAGAGGTCAATGAGCAACAGCTAGTGAGACGGCATCCAAGCCCTAAGGTGCACGTGGATTTCTCTGGTGTTCCCCAATGTTGCAGTCAAATCGCCTTGCCCGTTCTCAGCGCACCCCCAGAGAACAGGGTGCCGAGAAGTCACCTCTAACACCAAACTCCAGGAGGTCCCCGAGAGGCTTAAGGAGAGGTGACCCTCCCTCAAACCCAAATCCTGGTACTGATTTACTCTCTGCTGGTCCCTCCCTCGTATTACTATTTGGATAAACATAAGTAGCTTCAAAAGCCCTTTTAAAAAAGAGACTAATATTGGCAACAGTAACACTTGTTTACAGCACAAGTTTCCTGTGGAGTATTAAAGCTCATTCTTGTCCACACAGGTGATTCCCTAACTACAAATGGGCTGTTGTCTTGCACACCCAAGTCCTGGCGAGCATAATCTGTAAGGAGGGGGCAGGCCGGGGTTGTGGCTAGTCTGGGACCCCTGACAAAAGCTGCTTGCAGTAGATAACAATGAAACAATTCTGAACAGAAAGAGATTGGAGATGACAGCCAAGGTTCCCCTTTCACAGAGGACCACTTACGCGGGGTCCCCTTTAGTCTACCAAAAGGTCAACTTCAAGTCTTGCACTCAGGTCAGGTTCAAGGGAGGGAATCAATATCATCTTAAGCACAGTTCTTAGAAGGGACTTCAGTTAGGGTCAGGTTCATTCCCACACAGAGGTGATAAGATGCTTATAGCCAGCAGGGAAGCTATTTGGTTCACATATGCCAACCACCTCCCTCAAACTGGTGAAAGACAGAGATGGGAAAGAACTGGAAATCATCTGCCTTCATCACCCAGGAGTTCTTTTTTAAAAAAAATTTTTAGTAAAACCTCCAAATATGCAAATAGTGGATAGTGGTTCAATTTTTCATAAGTGATATGTGGACCAAACAAAACATATGTTCAGAGAGAAACAGTCCCCCATGTGGCAGTACAGTGTCACTCTGCTCCCCCTTAAATGAGCGCCCAGGAAAGACAGCACCCGCCACTGTTCACACAGAAAGCTACACGTGAACACCAGGTATGCTGAAACCTTAAATGTAATGAACTTGAGGGACTGAAGCAAATGGGAAAAAAAAAGGGGGGGGGCATTTCTTATTAGTAGACCTGATGTCAAATAGAAGACAGGTTTCTAATTGTGTGACCAGGCAACATTCGTCTCCTGACTGTTCTATGGCTGGTGGAGGTAAAAAGGGGGCCTCAAAACATTTTCAACTCTTAAGAGCTGTGGCAGAGCTGCTGAGCTCGAGCTGTGAAGTTCAAGCACAAACCCTCTCCCCCACACAGAGGAACCCCAAGACGGTTGACTGTGTATCTGGATCTCCATCTATGTTCAGGAGTTATGATTTTGCAAAAGCAAGTGCAGAATAGCAATCGCTGACTCTGAGACAAGGAGCCACTCTCCTGGAGGCGGGACAGGCTCCTGCTTGCATCACCAGGGACTACCTGTGATTGTCAAGTGCTAATGCTCTCAAGCATGACTTCCTCCTCCGCTCGCTTCCCGAGTTCTCCAATGAAACCCATTTCCTGGGCATAGTTCATCTTTTTTACCTTTGTCTCCTTCCAGAGAATGGCTGTATATAGAGATATAAACATATATATATATATAATCGATATAAAACATAGCTATTCCATATTTATATACAGGCATTAATAAAGTGCAAATGTTATTAGCTAATGTAAAAATCAATCTCATTTCCTGAGGCAGTGCTAACACAGCTTATGACAACGTCAAAGACACAGAACGTTTGATGTCACCCACTTCCTGCTGCAGTCATTCCTACACATGCTCACAGCTCCGGGGGACCCCGTGTTTTTTCAAGGAGGCATCATTCCTGGGGCAGTTTCCTGCTGCCTCTGTTCTTTGGTGCAAGGCGGTGGGCTCTTCAGACTGGCTCCAGCCGGCCCCGAGAAAAACTATTTGGTAGTGTTCAGTGAGCCGTCTTCGGGAATCTTCTCCTCGGAGCAGCTCCTCCCCGAGAGTCTGTCCAGCTGCTCCAGCTCACTGAAGCGCTCTGCCACGCACTGGGCGGTGAGACGGGCCTCGGGGTCGTGATCCCAGCACTCCGTCAGCGTTTCGCACACCGTCTGGATGCCCTGCAGAGCGAGAGACATCCCAAGGACAGCATGAGTGGGGGGGTGGCCTTCAAGGAGGCCCTTGTGGCCTGTCAGACCTTGTTCCTGCAGGGCGGGTCCAGGGTGTGAATGGATCTGGGTATGGGCAAGTCCGATTGAATAACAATGGGCAGGGGGTGGGCAGCTCCTGCTAGGTGAAAAAGGGGCGTATGCAGATAGTGGTTGCCCAGAGGCCCTCTGGGCCTATGTTCTTGTGCCATCTGCTCATCAGAGGTCTTGACAAATAACACAGTATAAAGAACACTTTTCTATACTCCTGGGGCACGGTGACCTACCAATCCCTGAAAACTCTGCGTGGAGATCCCCAACACTCTCTGTACCCCTTTCTATTTTAATAGGGCTGGGTTCATCCCCAACCCCGCCACTCTGATATAGGGGCATCGCTCTGGTTTCACTGTGTCAAGTCCATACACGTTCTGTGGAATTATTCAGTAGACACGTCCCGTGGCTGCACCAGAGGAGCTGGCTATACCGCGGAATTCTCTAACACTAATAGAACGGGCTGTGGGAAGCAGTTGTCTTTGTAGGTTAGAAGAGGCTTCGCTCTAGGTAATATTACAGACTTCACAGGGATGGCTGTCTATCATGGCACCACTTGTAATTAGCTTCTACCTACCCCGCATTGCCGCAGAAGAAAAGTCTGGTGATCTTTAGGGATACAGATGATGGGCAGAAAAGCCCTATGAAGCAGTGTGACTGGACCACATAGGGTTGCCTTAAAGGCCCTATCCAAAGGGGCCCTCTGGGGAAATGCTGCTCAATAAAGGGGCAGCATTCTTCTCCTGTTGTCTTCATTTTTACTATGCTGTGTTAATAGTCTTTGTTAGCCACGTCGAGTCTTTGGCAATGGTCATGTGCTAAATAAACAGACCAGTTGGAAGAAAGAGAGGAAGCTAATGTCAACGAGAGGACTGCTAAGCCATCCCTCCCAATGGGTGATCCTCACACTGGGCGGAAAAACCCCGCAGCATTCCCCAAAGTTGGTACTTCCCCTGTTCATCTGCTCATGCCCATAAACTCCCCGACACACCTCAGCTTCTCTTTCTCCCTTCCCACCCCGAGTTCATGATGTTGAATTAATTGTATAATTCACCTAATTGACGGTATTGATTGATGGCCCTGTTAAGAGTGGAGTGTTATTGTTGATACACAAGTAACATTTATTTTATTCTGGCACTGTAATTACAGGCAGTAAATTAAATTAAATATTAAGCATTAACTTGAAATCAATAGGGCAACAAATCTCATTAAGAGAAAAAATGTATTATGTAAATTCTTTCCAGAATTTTATCATCATGAATAATGGCTTCATTACAGGAATGGTACAGCAGAGGAGGCAACAGAGTCTCCAAGAAGCATAATGTGAGCAGCGTCTGGTTTGAGATCCTGCAAATCAGCTGTGTGTTTTCAAAGTCAAAGGGGTTGTGCCTGGCACCCTTGGGAAGCCCCTGACTCCCACAGCCTGGTTCCCTCTCTCATCCCTACACACTGGGATCTGTTCACTGCAATGGCTCCCAGCCAGCACACACCAACACCCAGGCTTCCTGCTCCATCTGTCTTCCCTGTGGTGCCTAGTCTGTTTCTAATCTGAAGTTGCCCTGTCTTTCTTTAGAAAACCCAGGACTTAACCCCAGCCCTCTCCGGATGAGGAAATGCATTTAAGAGAAGCAATAAAAGGCTTTGTCGGTGAGCAAGGGGTTCATTTCTGTCTCATTCGTCATTTTGGACTTTCTCCTGGGTGTGATGAATGTTCAGGCATCTCTCTTGTTTTCTGACAGGCTGATGCTTATATTCTCCTTTCCCTCCAACCATCACACTCATCACAAAATGTTCCTCAAATGAAGAATTTTTAGGCTGCCCTGTACATCCAGAACCCCTGCCCTCCTACGGGCACCTTAGCCACCATCTCCTAAGGAGCAGAAATACCAAGCCATTAGGACGTGCACGCACCCTGCTTTTGCCAGTCTGTCATGCTATGGTAGCTGGTGTTTTGCCATGCTATCAAAGCATTATGCCACCAGTATTTCAAACACCAGCAGGACCACCCACAGCAGAGAGGATTCTGCAGAACTTCCGGAAAGACTGGCCTAGTTAGCATGGCTTGCTTATCTACATCCCCAAGTGAACTACTGGAAACCTGGAGAGCCTAACAGAGGAGTGAATGACATCATGAAAATGCAGTGGCCACGATAAACGGATGAGAGCAGGGCCACACTGTGATGCCGGCCCAGGTCCAGGTAATATTGCTTTCCGTTCACCATGAGTCACCGTCAACCCAACGGCAGTTGAGAGAGCTGACCTCAGTAGGACACCACGGGCAGCAGAATAAGTTGGTCTCTGTGGGCAGGTTTCCTACATACTTCCATGTATTCCCAAGCAGTGGGCCTCCTCCGCTCTCCCACAGGCATGCGCACAGGCTTCTCCCTTTCTGTGCACGAGGCCTGCCTCCTACGTGGTGTGTACACACCAAAGCCCTGTGGCCTGACAAACCCTGCTGATTTCCCAAGAAGCTCCGTATTTCCATCTGGAGCTGAGCTTCCCAGAGTAAGGATCCAGACTGGGATGAACCATAGAGTCCCTAGGTAAAGGCATAAAGTGAGAGATAGAGGCTGCTGTCAAAGATGGTAGTCTGGAAAATTTAGCAAATGCCTTTCACGGAATTTCCTACCAACCCTCCCTGAATAATATGTCCACCTATGTTGGAAATTATGGTAACAGGACCATGCTAGCTTAGGAAAACTTTCTTTAAAGACCAATTTAATAAAATCCCCAAATACACAGGGACCTTTCAGAAGAGTTCATCCCATGGACCAAAATCTTGTCGAGCAATGTAGGAGACAGCTTCCCATTGAATCATACTCTCCGGGTAAAACGGCCACCCCTTACCTGGTGGTTGAGCCAGGAGCTGGGAATTTCTGGTCGTCCTCGGTCTCGTAGCACGTTGTCCTTCATGCTTTCCACACAGGGATGCTCCCGCACCTTGGAGCCAAAGGGAGGTTCATAATCTTTCACTTCTGTTAAGGAAGCACACAAACAAGGGGTAGTGAGACTAGAGGGCTCCAGCGGTGGGAATGAGCATGGGGACATAAATGCAGGTGGGGGCAGCCTACAGCACGGAGACTCCAAATAAATCCAGCACAATTCTATTTTAATGGCAATGAGTAGCAAGAGAAGGAAGGAGTCGGGGTGGGAGTGTTCGAGGAATGAGACACATGCCAACAGGTGAACACAAAGAACAGAAAAAGATGGACCAAATCACTCAGCTTATATTTAAATGCATGTGTTTTCAAGAGAGGATATATTACCCCCATGGGACAAAAATGTGTCAGCACAAGAGAATGAAGAAAAACAAATGAACACAGCTATCCAAATGGTCTGCAGCCCTTTAAAGGGCCTCACAACAGAAACGGGCTCAATAGGTGGGATTAACAATTGGGAGAGGTCAATGCTTCGAGGGGAAAGTGTCTGCAAAGCTCAGGAGGAGCGAGTAAGGAAAACTTGTTGAGAAACACTATTTTGATGAGATGACAGAGGACTAACACCCACAAGCAAAATCTTAATAGATGGTTTGTCTTCAATGATACATGCTAGAAAGACAGTCATGGAGATCACAACATCACCCTTGACTAGGGTTTCAGGTGTGATAGGTAGGATTATTGTACCAACTTGGCCAGTGAACACACGTGGGGTTAATAAGGCTGCAGTTTAATTGAAGGGTAAAGAGATAAATGGCTCAGGGAGCTTCACCTTTCTACCCCTTTCTTTCTGAGGATGAGACCAGAGTGTAGTTACCTTGGTTAGTACTCTGCCTTAACTTATGAGCTAAACTACCTGTGGGATAGCCAACTACTGAGCTCGTCGCTAGAGTGTGAGGTTCTTTCAAGACCTGCTTCATCACACTGCTGGTGTATACATCACTTAAGCTGAGGACTGTTGAGGCCTGTCATCTGACTGACTGTGGGTGACCTGCCCTGCTGTTTGCTGCCTGTGGTCGCACTGCCTATATTGCTCCACAGAAGACTCAGCTGTCTGCTTCCTTGACTTGCACTCAGCAGACCTCATGAGTTGAACTGAGCTATTTGTACTGATCTCTGTACTCATTAGATATTTCTTTCTTCTTTTTTTTAAAAAAATATAGATTTTACTGGGGGCTCTTACAGCTCTTATAACATTTAATACATCGCTCGTATTACGCATACTTGTACACATGTTGCCACATTCATCTATAAACATTTTCTACTTTGATCCCCCCCAGCATAAGCTCCTCTTTCCTTCTTTCCTCTAGTTCTTTATTTTTTTTTGAATTCCAACCCCCATATTTCCCCTCTCCCCTTCTCACCCATGAACTCCCAATAATTTACAAATTGTTATTACCTCTTCATATCATACACTGTCCAATGTGTCACTTCACTCACCTTCCCCCACTCCCGTTGTCCTCAACCCAGAGAGGTCACAGAGATCCCAGAAATTAGTTCCCCCTTTCTACTCCACCATCTCTCCACCCTCCCAGTGTCACCACTCCTTACTGGTCTCAAGAGATTATCTATCCTAAATTCCCACGTTTCCAACTCCGATGTACAACCCCTGGTCTAGCTTAATCTGTCTGGCAGAATTGAGATAATGATAGTCAGTGGGAGGAAGTATTTGAGAACCAGAGGAAAGTTGCACATTTCATTGTTACTACACTGTACCTAGACTGGCTCATCCCCTCGCTGCAACCCCTCTGAAAGAGGATGTCGCTTCACTCCTTGATGGGATTTGGGTCCCCAATCTGAACCCCCTCCTCATTTATAATGATAAAATTTTTAGGTCTTTGATGCTTGATACTGGATCCCTTTGACACCTCGTGGTCACACAGGCTGTTGTGTTTCTTCCATGTGGGCTTGCTTCTTAGCTAGATGGCCACTTATTTATCTTCAAGCCTTTAGAACCCCAGATGCACATCTTTTGATAGCCGGGCACCATCAGCTGGTAACCAGATTTGTAAGGTAGAATTCAGATCATGATAGTGGGAGGGAGGAAGCATTTTAGAATTATAGGAAACTTGCACATTTCATTGTTGCTACACTGTGCCTTGACTGACTTGTCTTCTCCCCTTGGCCCTTCTCTATGGGGATGTCACTTCCCTTGCAGATGAACCTTGGGTTCCCAATCTATACTCCCCCTCATTTACAATGATATAATTTTTAGTCCTTTGATGTCTGATACCTGATCACTTTGATGCCTTGTGATCACACAGGTTGATATGCTTCTTCCCTGTGGACTATATGGCTGCTTGTTTACTTCCTAGCTTTTAAGACCCCCAGATGTTATAACTTTGATATCCAGGCATCATCAGCTTTCTTCACCACTTTTGCTTATGTACACATTTGTCTTCAATGATTGTGTCAGGAAAGTGAGCATCAAGGAAGGCCAGTTTAATAGAACAAAATATTCTTGCATTGAGGAAGTATTTGAGTGGAGGTCCAATGTCTATCTGCTGCCTTAATACTAGCCCTATAAGTATATGCACATAGATCTATTTCCCCATCATCTATATGAATATATTTACCTATGTTCATGCCTGTATTTAGATCTCTGTATGGAGAGGGGAGCCAGTGGAGGGATATGAGGGCCTAACCCCAATCCCAACTACCTGAACAGCTGCCCCTCCCCTCAAAGGAGTTTGCTTTGGAGGTCAGCACTCAGGCTGCAGCCTGGGAACAGGGATATATCTGACCTGAGCACATGAAAGCAAATGAAGGGGGAGGCAAAGAGTGGAGTACATCCTGGCCCACGCAGCCTCGAGGATGATCTCTGTACTCAGAACAGCCATAGCACAGAGAGGATCATATGACGAGCCCCACTATGAAATACACTACCCCTTGCTGACCCAAGGCCCTATGGGACAACACTGGAGAGGCAGAGTTGGTAGTACACCCCATGTGACCCCCGTAACACGGAAGCAAGGTCATGAAGCAGAGCAGCAGGAGGAGCAGAGCATGGAGTTCCTAAGGGAGTGTCAAGGATATACTTTGGGGCCAGAAAGTGGTACCCCATCTGACTCAACCTGGGGACATTCTTGGAGGTCAATGAACACAGACTGAACTACTTATAGGCTTTTCTTTTGCTATTATTATTATTATTATTCTATTTATTTATATATATTTTTTCCGGACATTGTTTTTTTATTGTTGTCATCCTTTTGTTTTCTTTCATTGCTTCATCTTGTGGTGTCTTGTTATTTTGTACATATTGTAATCTCTGCAAGTCTATCTAGGTAAGGTAGGCTGGATGAACAGTCTGGAGGAGTCAACAATGGGACTGATGGTTCCGGGAGGACATAGGAGATGGAGAGGTGTGGGAAAGGAGTGGTGTCGACCATTCCAGGAACAAAGGAACAACAAGTGTTTCAAAATCAGTGGCAAGGTGGGTGTAAGAGGCCTGATAGGGATTGATCAAGAGTAATGTAACAGAAAGAAATTACTGAAACCCAAGTAAAGGATATGAATGATGGTGGGACAAGAGGAAAGTAAAAGAAAATCGAGGAAAGAACTAGGAGGTAAAGAGCTTCCTTGAGTTTTTATTTAGTTTTAAATTCAGGAAATTTGGGGATAAAGGCTTCCCATTCCTCGAGACGAGCTAGCACTCTCTGTGTTCACTTTCACCTTGGACCCATACTCGGAAGGCAAGAGCCCAACTTTGATTTACACAATATTTATGTGATGTTTCTTTTTGTCCACTTTCCTGTCTTTCATCATACTGTAAACTCCTATAAGCCCAAGGCAGAGAGGCAGAGTTTTATGTTTTTAAATTCCCTGATCAATGTCACAAACTATTCCTTACCCAAAGTAGGCATTTGAGAAATAAGAGTCAGGTTGAATTCAGGGGAAATCAGAGAATTGGGACTCCCAGCTGGTTCTTAGTACTAGTGCCCTCTGACCTACATTTTTTTCTTCTATTAAAAAAAAAAAAAACTGAATTGAATGACTTCCATTTTCACCTCCAAAGTAGATCTTATAATATTTTTATCAGAAAATTGTGCCATACCTTGAGGTATGCATAAAAGAAGATATTCATGTGACATAATAAAAACACTCCTTAGATAATGTGCCCTATACAACCTTTTAGCTGCAACAACAGATTTGGTTGATGCCAGTGAAATTCTCTTCAAGAGGTCTTATTATGAATCCAAAAGATAGCAGTAGCAACAGGATGTTCAAAATGAGGGAGATGAGCAAGGAAGGGGAAATTGCAAAAAACCTATAAAAGGTAGTATGCACACATACCAATATTTAACATGACACTTCCCAGGAGTTGAAGAGAGGTCAATTTAAAATATGCTAGGCACTTCACACTCCACCTCGAGAACTCATCTAAAACACTACTTTAATATGAAGGCAT
This sequence comes from Nesogale talazaci, assembly GCA_004026705.1. Taxonomy (NCBI): domain Eukaryota; kingdom Metazoa; phylum Chordata; class Mammalia; order Afrosoricida; family Tenrecidae; genus Nesogale; species Nesogale talazaci. Next base: position 61,485 of record PVJH01004172.1, read on the forward strand.
AATCATTGACAAGAGGTCAACGATAAGGATCCTCTCGGTCATGAAGGCTTTACATCTGCTGTGCGTTCGAGGAGGCGTCATCCAACCAATCAGTGGCCAGCTCCTAGGAACCCTCTGGACCACCAATCTAACACTGGCCCCGCCCATGTGTCAGCCTCACAATCCCTGTGGCGTTCGAGGTCATCACTATGTCAATCGATAGCCTGAGGGCCATCTTCCTTTTTTGCTGGACCTTGACCAAGCCATGTTGTGCTTTTCCAGGGAACAGCCCCTGCTGATAAGCTGCAGAATAAGAGATGGTCTCCCCTTCCTTGTGAAGCTAGGAAACATTTTGGTTGTGTCTGCTCTGTTCTCAAGAAAGATCAGCAATAAAAATACATATATACATACACAAATAAATAAATGAATCACTGATGAGAGTGAGGACACGAAGACTTGATGGAGATTCCATCATTTCCATTCCCTTGCCTGTAGTGTATACATATACACACACTTATATCTACACACAAACATACTACATACACTGTAATGTATAGTATCTATATAGTATCACTGTATATATACACACACACATATATAGAATGAGAAGGAAGGCTTTATCCCCAAATCTCCTGAATTTAAAACTTTAAATAAAAACTCATGGAAGCGGGGCTGAACCCCGGTGGCATAAGTGGTTGAGTGTGGCGCTGCGGCTCGCGGGCTTGGCGGTTCAAATCCAACAGCGGCTCTTGGGAGCAGCGCTGGGTAGCGCTCACAACCACCAGAGGCAGTGATACTCCACCCCACCCCCCCAAAAAAAACCCTCATGGAAGCTCTTTGCCTCCCAGTTCTTTCTTCTATTTTCTTTTACTTTACTCTTGTCCTACCATCATTCATTTACTCATGTCCTACCATATCAACACCCCTTAAAGAACTATGGTATGTATACTATACACAGTACATGCAATATATATACTATTTTTATTATTTATATGTATCTTGTTCTAAAAATTGCATTAGGTGTGAGTTTAGTACTTTAGAACTTCTCAAGAAGGGACCAGCTAAAGGCCTCTTCCAAGTGTCTTTGCAACCAAGGAATCAGCGTATCCTTGGCTGAGAAATAAAAATACTTCCTTGACTTCTGTCTTAGGGTAGATTTACTACAAGTAGAATTTGGAGCATGAGACTCTGAATACAAACTGTACCACAAAGCATTCCGCCCAGAGGCAAAGGGGCTGGATGGTTGGCCATTGGCCACCTGCTGCCATGCTCCAGAAATCTCTAAGGCAGACAGCTCCCATGAGACAAGGTGAAGAAAGGAAAGGTGTGAACCCTTCATACTCAACACCTGCCACTGCTGGATTCCTATTTTGCACAGTACAGAGAGGAGTTCTTGGGGGACTAAGTGCTCAACAACTAACCCAAACATTAATGGTCTGAACCCCCTCCGACGTGCCTAAAATAGAGGCCTGGGATCTGCTTCTGATGGATGACAATCTTCAACACCCTTTAAAGAAAAGCTACTTTGCAAACACAAGTTGCCATGACTTGGAATCAGCCCAGATGCCAACCATTCCTCTTGTTTTTAACATGTTCAAGCTGAGGCAAGGTTTGGCAGATGGTCCATTAGCCTCTCAGTCACAGCTGAGTGTCAGCTTTGACATTGGATTGGGATCAGAATCAAAGACCAAGCGCAGGGCAGCATGGCTACTTATGTATTTGTTTTTGCTATTAAGGCACTCCCCCTCTCACAGTCTTCATCTGGACTTGGAGGATGAACATAGGCAGTGGACCAGTAGCCATTCCCAACTGCGGGGCCACTTCCTAACTTTCATGGTTCTTCCATGAGTCCCTCCAAACACTATGGAACCTCCCTTGACTCAGCAGCTGGTGGTGGCACCTGTATCAGATGGAATCTGTGCCTAGGAGCGGGAACCAGGAGACCCTGCCAGCAAGACAGGTGGGCATGGTCCTTCCCAGACTAAGGCTACGGGTACCAAACTCAGACTGTTCTGGGGAGCTGAACAAGCAGCTGACTGGCAACCAGATGGTTGTGGGGACCCATGTGCCACCCACCCCCTGCTTTCTCTCCAGGACTTTAGGGATCTACAGGTTGAGATGTTTCCTGCACTCTGGGAAAAAATGTTCAGGTTCAAACTCCCTATCTTTATCCCTAGCTATTTTTTACGGAGGCCTGTACAATAGTGTTTGAAAGGGCATGTAATTAAAAACACACAATTCCAAAGTAAAATTTGTATAGAGAAACAGCAAATTGTTCCCCTCCAACTCTGAGCTCCTCTTTCTGTCACAACAGTGATTTATATGGAAGAGTAAGCTCAGAGGTAATTAAAATGTTTCTTTTCTCTTTGGTAAACAAAGGCTTCTCAATCTGCTTTTTATAAAAGCCTAGGCTTTGTTTTGCTTCTCTGCCCTCTTCCTCTTCATCCTTCAGGGGCCCAGTCTTGGAGTTGCCCCCATAAATCCCAGGGGAGGTGAATTCCAAAAGAAAGCAAATCCCACTGGAGCTGTGCCCACCCAACTGCCATGAGGTTTCTAAGACCTACTCGCAGTTTCTGAGTATCCCATCACAAGTCTGGCACACAGAGTTTGAAACCAGCACTGATCCGCAGACCACACCTCAAGGAACTCTGTTTTACATGCTTTGCCAAGAATATGGACTGCATTATGACAGAGGAAAAATAATACAAGTTATTAAACATGATTTGAAGGCTTCAAATGAGTCAGACAGAGCTGGTTGGAAGAGAGTCTTCTGCAAAGTGATCCAGCACCTTCATTTTAGAGGTGAGAAAGCTGAGACCCAACAAAGTTATGCACTGGATTCTGGGAAGTGATCTGAGAACACAGTCACTCAGTATCTGTAATTCTGAGGAGGCCATTAAACCTTAAAAAGATGTCCCCATGCCTTCCGTCCACAGAGCGGTTCCTTCTGTGAGTGTATGCTCCACCCCCCAGAATAACCACAGCAGCTGTGCCTCCCTACCTCACATCCTACCTCACACCAGCTAAACCCACCAAGTCTTAAGAGCACGGAACATGTGGGACTTGTTGGCTCTTATGGTTTCTAATTTTTCAACAAATAATTTTTTTAATGCTGATTCATGAGGAAGAGCAGTTATGATCATGTTTCCTTCAATGCTGTTATTTACCCAAGAAACCCAACTACCATTTCATCCTGGAGCTTGGGAAAGAAGGGGGGATTGGTGGTGGTAGAAGTGGAGAAGAATGAGCCTTTCTCATACTCAGTCTTGTGGGCAGTGGAGGCCATGCAGGATTTTCCAGAATTCTTCTTGGTGTGCTTGATCAAAGGACCATTCACTCTGGTCTCCCTTCTGAGATAATGTAGAGATATAAGTTAATAGGGCAATGGGACTAGTCCAGAGAGAATGCTACACTAGACTAAACTAGCATAAGAACCTTGAAAGAAAAAGAAAAGAAGAAAGAAAGAAAAGGAAATGCTTCTTAGAAATAAGTAAAGCGCTCAGAGAAAGAGATTATATTTAACTTTTAAAAAAAGGACCCGGATGAGGGCTATTATTAGTTGCTTTGTTTTCCGGCTCCATCGTAAATGAGATAGGATTAATGGAGGGGGAGCGGGGAGGACAGTTCAGTTTGTCATATCTTAGTTCCTGTTTACAGAACCCCAGAAGATTCACATCTGCCCTCTTACGTCACTATTTGGCATCACTTGGGGGACCCACACGTACAGGATCCCCTCTGCACATACATGATCCCCTTTGCATGTTCTGTGTCCCGTCTGCACTGACAGGATCCCCTTTGCACAGTCATGATCCCCTCTGCATGGACGGGATTCCCTCTGCAAGGATATGATCTTCTCTGCACATACAGGGTCCAAGCAGGCAGGTAACAGGATGGGAATGAACCCTCCCAGACAGGCGGAAGTTGGAAGCTAACACTCCCCTGTCCCTGTGGATGGGAGATGAGGGCAGAGGCGTTGTCTACAAGAGCTGCGCCGTGTTGTCTGTGACTCTCTGAGTTCCCCAGCAAGATCCCCCTCTGGCTGCCCACAGTGGTCCCCTGCTTGTTAGCAGACCGCAGCAGTTCCTGGATCTTCTGACTTACCTCCCCACCCTCTGATGGACATTTCCTGGGAACTCCATCTGAAGAAGCGCCTGACACTAATTCTTGGTTCAGGGTCTCTGGGGTACCCAACTTAGGCAGAAGTTCACATAGCAGTCTATAAGGAAACTGAGCCTCTGTCTCACCCTCGCAGAATCTCTCTCCAACCTAAACTTCTTCATCGTTCCTGGAATACCTCCACCATCTTTTATCTGAAACTTCCTTACCCCACTGATTGAGAACAGCTTGCTATTCTTCCTAAACCCTCTCCCCACCCCCATTGGCCTGCAATCTTTCTACTGGAGACTCCCAACCTCTGCAAAGCCTTCAGATTTCTCTCCAGAGAATAGCTGCCTGCCTCCTGCTTCTCGGTGCTCCATGCTGCGACACTGGGAGAGGCGAGGCTCTGGGACAGTCAGACGAGTCCTCTGAAAGTCAGCATCTGGAACACAGCTGTTGTTTTGTTTATCGTTCCAGTTTCTCAGTGCAGCAAAGTCACTGACAGTTTTCCCCAAAGCGGTACCCCCGAGTTTTCAGACCAGCCTTCCTCATTATCTCCCCAGCCCCCCAAAACCGGGAAAAGGCAGTGCTTCATTTCTGCTCCCCCTTCAGCCATTTTCTTCCCCCACTGCTCTTTATTTGCTTTTTTCCCCAAGCCCCCTCTGCTTCCTTTTCTGTTGGGGTCCGTGACCCTTTCCGTCCCCCTCGTGAGGCTGCAGCAATCCGGCTCTTCACAACGGCAGAGTTCTTGTCGAAGTTCTCTCCCTCCTCCTGGTTAGGGCTTGCTCAGCGTCGGTCTTCAGTGCAAGGCCTAAATGGTTCGGGAGGTGGACATGGGCTTGCTGCTGGGCCAGCTTCGCCTGGGGTTGACCCATTTACTGTGCCTGCTATGTTCTCAGAAGGGGACCCCCGAAAGGGACCCGGCCTCCATAGGCCTCCCACACCACAGTACAGAAACATACACAGGCACAACAAAGAGGCCAAGCATATACACGAGGACACAGAGCGCTTTGTGAAAGAGAGCCAGTCTCTGGGCCTCCTTGCCGAGTGGTCCCTTCATTACCCTCCCTCTTAAAAAAAATAGTAAAACACCAATCACGTCCTTCTAACTGGTTCCCTCTTTAAACCGCTTTGCCAAACAGACTTTCTTGGCTCTTCCGATGATCAAAGTGGCTAAAATCATGTCCTCTATTATAATCTGTTTGTCCCCAAGCCCTACTTTAGAGTCCTGAGCAGTTCACATGTTCTGGTAGCTATGCACAAGAAGAGAGATTCCAGTGTCCCCAGATGCATCCAGTGAGAAAGGCCTGGTCAAGGCACTCCTGAACAGCCATGGTGCGGTGGTGGGGGTGGTAATGAGTTGGGGTGTCTTGGCAGATGGTTCTTATCTCATTTCCTTTTTCCTTCTAAAAGCACCAAGTCTCATATGTTTAAGAGTTGCTATATCTGTGATTCTAGAATGCTACAGCCTCACAAGGAAAACTGTTCCTTCCTTGGGAAAAGTCACTGGCTTGCCCATTGCTACCCCTTGATCATTTTGAACAATGTCTGTCACACAATAGGTGACATGTCTATCTTGGGGAAAACTGAATGCACACATCTTTGGTAAAATGAAAAAACACACAAACAAAACGTTTGGTCAGACTGGAAGGCACGCAGCCTGTTAGCACGGTTTTATCCAGAGGAGCCGAAATATTATAGGTAAGTCTGTGGTGCCAACATGGCCAAAACTGATAGGTAGGTCTGTTGTGACGACATGGCCAATGAGCACACATGATCAATTGAAGGGCGGAGATAGAAAAGGCTTGGAGAGTCCCACCCTTGTTCTCTTGCTTTCGGATCTTCAGACCAGACAACTGCCTTGTTAGTCCGGTGCCTCAACCTCCAAGCAACACTTACTACCTGTGGGACACCTAATTGTGGACTGGGTAGCTGTGAGTTGAGGTTCCTTCAAGCCCTCCTTTGCCATGCTTCTGGGATATACATCTCTTGATCTGGGGACTGTCGGACTCTGTCATGTGGCTTTGCTGCCTGTGACCAGATAGCCTCAAGACTTGAAGGGCTGCTGGTCTTCTAGCTGTTTCATGCAAGTGAGTTGCACCGAGCAATTTGTAGACAGTTAACTCTTTCTTTCTTATCTTATATACCCTTCTCTCTATATACATATATAAAGAGAATTACTAGTATCCTGGTTTTATTTCTCTAAGAGAACCCTGCCCGACACACGAAACCTTCATTCGAGAGAGCAGCTTCCGTGGGTGATGACAGTAGGAATTTCTAAGATGGCTCTGACTTGAGGCAACTCCCATGATACAGAGGGGGCCGAATGCTGATTGTGGCTGCTATGAACTCACCCTTTCCATGTATATTTAGAACCCATAGACTATGGCTATGGTTTCTCGCTCCCCAACTTTCTCAGGATCCTAAGCCCCTGTGTTCTGATTTGTGAGATGTCACTTCATCGTAATAACGACGTGAGGCATTCTTGGGGGCGTCTATGAGGTGTTCTATGAAGCGAGTGCTTGATCACGGCAGGTGCCTGTTCCTTGGGACTTTTCCTCATCTGTGTTAAACCCACTTCCAACAGGAGCCCTTTCCCTTGTTTGCCTCTTCTCTGCCATCATTACAACCGTCCTTGTGCTCAATGGAGCTGGACCCGCTGGCTTCCGGAGGGTGGAGTTTGCATGTTCTCCTCAGCGACGAGCTTGGCTTCTCCATGTAATGTACAGCTGCGGCTTTCTCTTGCCTTCCCTGGGCTGCCCTGCACACCCGAGGGGCTGTAGGGAATGACTGAAGTAACCTCAAGAGGTAAACCCCTGACTTTTCCTCTTCCTCGGAGAGCTCACCTAACCCCATGCTGCCTATCTCTTGTGCCCAACTCCCTGCAGTCCACCTGGACCCTTGAGGTCTACACCCACTGGTTTTATCTTCTCTACCTCCCTGACCACAACTGATTTCTAGTCACCTGTTTCAAAATCTCCCTGAGTGTTCCAGTGCCAGTAAGGAGCATGTGGCAAAGCCTAGAAGACAGACCTAAGAAGATGACAATGGAGAAGAGTCTAGATGGGCACACAGAGCTATGTCAGCCTCGTCATTCATACCACGAGGCTGGCCTTAACCTGAGCACGGAATGGAGTCACTTTCTGGCAGAGGAGCTGGAGTCACAAGCTTCCGGGAAACTGTCTCTTCATATTTAATATTTTACTTCATTCAGCTGGACACTTCTTCCTCAGAATAAATTGGAAGAGATAGGAGTTGACTGTGTTGTAAAATAAATGATCGATCTACCGTTCATCATGCTAAGGTAAGCGATTCCACCTTTCCTTTGCAGCAATGAAACCGTCAGTGAAAATCCGTAATTACAGGTGCTGTATTTCAAGTCACAAAAGGAAGGTTACACAAAGTCTTTTCCCCGGGCCGCCCTTTCTTAGACTTGATAAATAAAGTCTAACAAACATCCATTAGAGGGAGCTATTATCTATTTTATTTTAGGGTAAGAACTGTGTATCTCCACATACTTTTTTTTTTTTTTTTTTAAGAAAGGGGCTTTTTTTTTTTTTTTTTTTTTTTTTTTTTTTTTTGGTTAGTAAATGAGAAATTCCTTGAGAAAAATACTGTGTCTTTTTCCCCACGTCTACCAAAGTTAGTGTAATGAGAACAAAAGTAAGTATGTGTTGTGTGAGTCCCTTCATTACCCCCATAGAGGGCAGAGGAGTACTTTTCCGGGAGGTTTGCGAGGTTGTAAATCTGAAAAGGGGGCACACAGCCTCATCTTTCTCCCAGGGACTGACTCCTGGGCTCAAATGGCAGCCCAACACATAACCTCTACACACAGCTCCCTCGGCTAGGCAAAGGAAGGTAAAAAGCATGTCACATTTGAGGAATGGAATTCATGTCACTGAACCGTACATGCAGAAATTACTGGGCTGGTGCATATGCCACTGTGTCTATTCTCCACCACAGCGACAAAATAAGCTAAATATGTATGGATAAATAATTATAAAGAAGCCAAGGCGGGCTGAGCCCCGGTGGCGTAGTGGTTGTGCGCGGGACTGCGGCCCACTGGGATGGAGGTTCAATTCCGGCTCCCAGGAGCAAAGGCTGGGCCTCCTACTCCCACCATCCTGAGGGCAGTGCTGCCTAAAAAAAAAAAAAAGAAAAAAAGAAGAAGAAGCCAAGGGTAAAACCGGGGCTCACAATGTGAGTTCACACAATCATGTCAAGGGCTCCATGCTGAGGAAAGACATGAAACATGGGTACTTGCAGCTGGAGTGGAGATGGAAGAAAGAGGACTGTGAGAGTAAGATCAACCCAAATAAGAACCAGGATGACCCCTTTACTGTTCTCCAGATGTTTTCTGTTCTCATCTTAAAGATTAAGAAAGTTAAGAAAGGCTCCCCCCACCCCACCCAGAGTCTTACTGTACAAAAGAGATCCTGTTCCTTCCTTGGGAGAACTTGTTTTTACTGTATCTGTTCTTAGACCTTGTAAAAGTTAGTGAACTCGGTACTTCTCCATTAGCTGGAATTCTTCCATACTCAGCAAATGCCCACAGGAAAGGGCTTCAGTCATTGATAACAATGAAAGGACAGCGCTCACAATGGGCTTAATAAGCTAGCTGCACCCACAGAAGGACCGTCAGAGACACAATCTCTAGCTCATGTTTATAGAATAACAGGTTTGAAAGGATAGGAAAAGATACCGAAATCTAGGTAAATTTATTCCGACAGTGACTACAGCATCGTCTCTGACACAGCTCATACTGGTTTAAGGATTCATTTTGGAACTGTCAAAGCTTTCAAGCTGAAAATTATTCTCAGGAGCTGAAACTTGGTTAAAGAAATTTCACTGTGCAAGGAAAAACCAAGTTACTTTTGGAACTGCTGTGGGGGAAGAAATCTCAGTCAGGAAACAGGAAAATAACAGGGTCAGCCGGACGGGAAGTGCCACCCCCTTGCAGGGCCCCAGGAATGGTGGCTCAGCGAGGTGCACAGAGCCAGGAGGCATCCAGTGCACCCTGTTAGTTAAACACACTCAGAAAGAGATAATTGCCAGAGACAGGATAAAAACAAACAAACAAAAACAACACTGAATCAAGTCCATCCAGAAGCACAGTGGCACTCTGTGTGGCTTTCCGAGGCTGTAAATCCTTAGAAGAGAAGAAAGCCTCATCTTGCATCCTCGGAAGAACTGGTGAACTGCATCCTTGGAAGAACTGACCTCTTGTTCACAGAGCACCAACCATGTGTTGCCTCAGTTGGCCCAGTGACCTTAAGTAACATGCTGCTGTCTCATCGACCCAGACTGGTGCCCTCCCCCGTTTTCAATGGGCCGATTGGGGGAAGCAGATTGGGAGGTCTTTCTCCGGAGGTCTTTCTGGGCAGATCTGAGCCTCCACCTTTCCAGAGGGCAGCTGAGCACTTTACCGCCTATCCCACCCAAGGACTCTCCTGGAGATTTACTATGTTTCAGGGGTTATAATCCAACGCTATTATCATTGTATGGCTGGATTAACCTCTGCAACCACAGCTAGGCAGTTTGAGCGACAAACTAAATCATGGGATCACTGGATTATAACCTTTGAAATAAAAATGGTGCAGGAATCCATGTCTACATAAATACACAATTAAATGAATAATGTAGGAGTGGTTCAGAAGAAAGAGCAAGAGCGTACCATTAATTGGCAGGATACCAAACTCGTACTCCCATAAAGATGTTCTTTTACCCTTGGAGCAGGTAGAGGGTTTGAACTGCTGACCTTGTGATAAGCAGCTCCTATACTACCAGATCTCCTATAGGGAAGGACATGTGTGTAAGTAATGCCCATCCCAGTCACTTGGGAGATCAGGGAACAAAGCCTAAAACAATGCCATGCTCACCTGCCCTTTATCTAGCCTTACTTATCTGTTCAATATCACCTACACGTATAGCTTCTAAGAAAGAAAAAAAAATAAGGTGCTCTATGTAGAGAAGATATCAGAGAGAATTTGGTGAAGCCATGTCCTATTTCTTCTTAAAGAAGAAAAGAAAAGGGGGCTGCATTTGGGGTACCTGTGGAGGAGTGATGGCAAGAGAAAAGACACAAGCCAGAGAGGCCATTTTGGATTTGCAGAAGTCAAGTTGGAGAATTTAGGTCTTAGAATCAATCCCAAAGTCTTACTCACTGAGAGAATGGTATTCCTCAATAACTTCTCTCCACTAAACTTTTCAAAGCAGAAATAAATATGCTCAATTAGTCTGCTTGTTTTGCCCAGAAAGAAAGGTAAATTCATCTGATAAACAGAAAGCATTCTTCTAAGTAGTATGAGTGTGATTCTCTTGCCAGATATGCAAATATCTGCAAAGGGATATATCTATTGAAGAATAATTACACTTTGAAAATGGAGAAACAAGACTCTGTGTTCCAAGCACGACTTTCTGTCCAAACAGACTGTCTAAAAATCAGATGTCCATGGGCTTTCCTCGTGGAGTCAGCAGTTTCAGGAGCCTCTGGAGGCTGGGCTGAAGGAAGACCCTGGCCTCCATTTGGATGGGTAACCACGACTGCATGACGATGGTGGTCCATGCTTACCTCCCACTGCATTGCAGCGTGATGTCATCTCCCAGAGGACCAGAGCCATGGAGTAGACATCGGTCTGCTTGAAGGACTCCATGTTCTCCAAATTCATCCTGGACTCCAGGACTTCTGGGGCCATGTATCTTGCAGTTCCCACCTAAAGTGAAAGCAGGCATTGAGGTTCGTCATTTATTCCAGCTGCCTCTGGGCTTGCAAACTGTCACTGATGGCCTGCTCTGAAGGTGCAGATGATATTTACAAAGTCACAGTTGCTATTTCAAATAACGAAACCTTTACAGAACAGTACGCCAGAAGCGGCCATTTTCTTTTAATTGGTTCTGTTTCCTTGAAAGTGCTTTAAAGGCTCAAAGGGAAGAATGCCAAAATAAAGGAAGGCAAAGTTCCTGGCTTATCTAGCCCCATGATGTAGGCCATCACAGTCTTCACTAACGTCTCGACAGTGTGACATTCTACATGTTCATTCTTGCTTTTGCAAATTAAAATTTTTTTTTCATTTGTGGAATGCCGAGATTTAAGGGGAAAAATAACAATAATCAGGATCTCCTTTTTAAAAACCATTTAAGAACTGTGTCTTAATCTTCTTTGTTTGCCCCACAGCACGTTCCAGTGTGCTGAGGATATAGTAGAATTATGTGAAATCCCTACTGAATTAGGGCAAAATGTTCCCACAGCAAGAGAACAAACTGGATCACTCTGTAATTTCTTTTTTTTCTGGCATCACTGCCCTGGTGGGAGTAGGAAGCCCAGCCTTGCTCCTGGAGAGCTGCTGCTGGATTTGAACCACCAACCCTGTGGGCCGCAGTCCCGCACACAACCACTGCGCCACCAGGGCTCAGCCCTCACTCTGTAATTTCTTGTGTGCTGCCTGCATACTTCTACTCTACTAAGCCTGCACTCATCTCTAGGGTCAATCATAGACAAACACGGGATCCAACACTTCTTTTGAACCAATCACTTACATGTTCAAGATATCAAATCAAACATGCATAGTACAATATATACCCTAACCTATACAATGGATTGTAACATCTCTGAGGAAGATCAAGCAGTCTGGCATCTCGTTCCACTGAATCTTTCTTATTGACATGTATCAGAATCTTTTTCCCCTTTACACCAAATCATTACCACTCATCGCCCCAACACATGAATCTGTGTTTCAACATGCTTCCCTCGACACTGCACGTGCTGTCATTAACTGCATGTGCTGCAAGCACTGTCTGCACAGTGAGTGAAAGCTTTTGAAGCATGACCCTACCTCGGTAGAGAAAATGATGATAACCCTTATCAACTCCGTTCTAATCTACAGCCAAGCCTTCGGAGTGCAAACCATGGAGTTCCATCATTCTTAAAGAATGCCCTGGAAATTTCTGATCACTTTTAAGTAGCTCCTTAGACAAAAAAGGTTACATAATAATTTGTGAATGTGTTTCAACGCAATTTAGGCTCCATGGCCAATTTCACTATTCAGAGCTTTGTGTGAGATGGATGTGGGTCTAGACTTCAAGAAGATCACTTGAAAGAGAGAAAAGGAAAGGTATGTAAATATCCACTCGGTGGCAAGTAGAAAGGACCAAGTATCAATACAGGATGGAACTAATAAGGGATGACATGCTGACTGTGTGCGGAGCAAAGAGAAAGCATCTGCTCCTGACAAACACTTGCGGCTTGACTCATGGACAAACATCTGTCCTAAATTTAGGAGGACTTGAGGACTTGGTGAAATGGTGTCCCTAAGCAGAGGCACCCTGGTAGGCTGTGTATTTTGACTAGATTCTCTAGACTAGCAGTTCATGGCCCCTTTCACAGCAGTCACCAGATTCATCAGATAGAAAAATGACAGCTATTAAGTAGCAACGAAAATAATTTTATGGCTGAGGGCATCACCACAAGAGGAGGAGCTGTATGAAAGGCACGAGGAAGGTTGAGAACTGCTACACGACAAATATGCAGGGTGCAGGCTGACAAACCTGAAATATAAATGAAAAGGGAGGGAGGCAAGCGGTGCCAGAAACAAGGGAAGGGAGATACCATCATAGATACCGCCATAACTTACCTGTCCGCTATTGGCCAGGTCATCCACCGACAGAGTGGGGTCCAGATGCAAGGAAAGTCCGAAGTCACAGAGGCAGCAGGTCAGGTCATTCTTCACAAGGATATTGGAGCTCTTGAGGTCTCTGTGAACGATGGGCATTTTGGGCCTCCCGCAAGGAGTGTGATCACTGTGCAGGTGAGCAATGCCCCGGGCGAGGGAGCTGCCCAGCTGGCGCAGGTCCTCCCAGCTGATGACGTGCCGAGTAAGATACTCCTGGAGGTTGCCCTTGGCGTGGAAGGCGGTTATCAGCCAATACTGCTTGCCCAGCTCTGTCTTCCGCTCCTCGGCTGTCAGGAACTGCAGAATGTTCTCATGCTTCAGGTTGATGTCCGAGAAGATGTCCTTCTCCGTCTTCCAGGAGGCGAACTCTTCATAGGGGAAGATCTTGACGGCCACGGTCTCAAACTGCTCCGACGTGTTCTGTTTCAGCTTGGCCTTGTAGACCTCCGCGAAGCGGCCCTTCCCCACCAGGGTGTCCAGCTCAATGGGCAGCAGCTCTGTGTTGTGGTTGATGTTGTTAGCGCAGGTGGAGCTGATGTCCGAGCGGTCGTCTTCCAGAATGATGGCATAATGCTCGCTGAACTCCATGAGCTTGCGCGGCTTGGTGGTTCCGCAGGATGAGCTCAGCTTCTGCTGGCGGTGGACCCGGTAGCAGTAGAAGGTGACGATCACGGCGATGGCGATTACCAGTGGAGGCAAGAGGCTGACGCCGGTCACTTGGGCAATGACCAAAAACAAATCTGGGCTGCTGGTGTTATACTCTGAAGTGGAAACAAAAAAGGGGAGAGAAGAAGCTGAGTGCAGTATAGTGTCAGGAAATGGGTTCATGCCTCTGCAGTGCATAGTTTATCCAGTGCATAGTTTTGACAGAGCATATTTTTTATACCAGGGATGTTAATGTGTACCAATCTGGTCCTCCCTGCCTCTGGCTGTGCATTCAGTGCCTTATACTCTCCCCTGCACTTCAACTTAAATGCTACTACGTAGGGAAGCCTAAGGCGAAATAGAAAAAATATCTATTTTCATACGAGTACTTCATCTTTTTTATTTGGCACCATTTCAAATAAGTAACTGTGACTCCACTTCCCAGATTCATCTCTTTTCCTCCCTACTCTTCTCTCCCTTGACAGAGCAGGAACTGGCTGCTGCCAGGAAGAGCATCTTCCTTCTATATCACTGTCAACAGCATGCAGCACAAGAAGGGCTTCAGTCAATGTGTGGGACAAAAGAGTAAAGCATATACAGTAAAGGATTAGCAAATTTCAAAGTTTTATGGGAGCGTTGGAGATAGAGAAAAAGGTCTATGGCTCCTATCTGCCTCCACACAATACCAAAAAGGCAGCACAGGCAAGCACAGAGACTACTACGGTGTATCAGAAGCTATTCTTTTCTCTGAATCCAACCTTCCCTGCTATAATTAACAGCCAGATCTGGGTCTATTGGTGGTAGGTGGTCCAGTCTTTGGAAAGAGTCTCTGTAGGAGGAAATGACCCTTATACCAAAAACACACACTGCCATAGTGTTGATGCCAGGAAATTACCCTTATACCAAAACATAGACTGCCATAGTGTTGATGCCAATGCACAGAGACCTTCTAGGGAGAGTAGAAGTGCCTGTTAGTTTATGAAACCATAATGGTTTACAGGAGTAGAAAGACAAAGCCCCATCGTTCTTCTTCAGAGTAGGTGATGGTTTTGAACAGCAGGCCCTTCGGATCACAGTTTAACATGTAACCACTGCACCACCAGGACTCACATATTCCCCTTAGAACGCCCACTATTCCTTCTTTTGGGGACAACCTGCAGTTTCCTACAAATATTTTGTGGCCACAAGGGAAATATTCCTACCACGGTGAGCAGAGTTGTTAAGCAAGTTTTATCACCCCTTTGGATTAATGGGAGAGGATATTTCACGTTAGCAAAGAAACTACATAATCCTACACATTACATTGTGGTTCATGGATGGTTTCGGTTGGCACTGATTGAATCATTTCCCTTTTGGGGTAAAGAATGTATATGTAAAGGTTTAGTAAACAAGACACAAGGAGAGGGTAGTTACAGTTCAGGAAGAGCCAGGTGCTAGGCTGCCTTCATCAAGCAAGCCAGCCAGAATTCTACTGCTTTGTATGTCTGCTATCGTCCCTCAAAGATTATGTAGTTTCTTTCTAAGGTGAAATATCCTTTCCCAGTAATCCAAAGGGGTGATAAAATTTGCTTAACACAGGTTCAGGGTCAAGTATTAAGACTTGTTCCTTTACCATGTTGTACTGGACTTGCCACCCTCTTTAAAGACGTTATAATCCAGTAGAGGAGTGAGGCGGACATAGAAATGATCAACAATATGGGGCAATCTGTGATGGAAGCTAACAATTTGCAAGATGACTTCGAAAAGTTTGTGGCAAAGTGCCATCATCTTTTCATTCCACTTTTCCACAAACTTTTTGAAGTCCTCTGTCTTGGTGGAATAGGGAATATGAAGGGCCAAGTGCCCAGGACTAATCTGAGATAGTCTCTAAATGATCGATGAGTGGAAGGAATGTTAGAGATGTGCATTAAGGAGTAAGCATGATCTGTCTGAAGAAAAACTACTCTCCCAAGTGGTCTGTTTTCCACAGGAGGGACAGAAAAGAAAAATATTTGTTAAGTAGTCCAGAGTTAGACTAAAGGTCAAAGAGGGGATTTCCAATTATCTACAGGTATTGTGCATGCCCTGTAGGCTTTTTACCACCACCACCAAAGGATGGAAATGCTACCACTCCAGGTAGAATGGGGTTACCATAAACCCCCCATGTGAGCATTTAAGTTGTGTGTGGATTCATCACTTATGGTCTTGAAGAGAAAAGAAACCATTACCATGTCAACATTGTAGGTTTAAAAATTCACTAATTAATCTTAAGCTGGTTCTCAGAAGGAAACTCCAGCTTCCATTAATTACATGATCTAGATGAGAAGTTCAGGGTAGGATGTATATCAGTGTTTCCCAAAGTGTGTCATATCACCCATGGTGGCGGCGGGAGTGTACTGGAATGATCCAGGGGGCTCAAAAAGTAGGTATGTACACTTTATGCAGGGTACATCACAAAAGTTTTTAATTGGGGATAAGACACTGAAAAGTTTTTTTTTCTTTTTCTTAAGAGAGGGAAGAAGAGCAAGTAAGTTTGGGAACCCACAGTCTACATGATACCACTAAAAAAAAAGGTGATGCCCAAGCACAGGAATTGTGTTGACAAAAGGAGAATGTCAACATTTAAGGAGAAAGATACATTAATACATAAAAGAATAAAGATTTTTAAAAAGAGATAAAATTTGGTGGAGGACTTATGAAAGCCTAAATTCTTTTTTATTCATTAATTTTTCTATTAAATTATTTTGGGGGGAGCTCATACAACTCTTAGCACAATCCACAAAGACATCCATTTTGTCAAGCACTTTTGTACATTAGTTTCCCTCATCGTCCTTAAAATACTTGCTTTCTACTTGAGCCCCGGGTATCCATTCCTCATTTTCCCCTCCCTCCCTGTTACATCCTCCCCCTTTGATAATTTATAAATTATTATTTTGTCATATCTTACACTGTCCAACGTTTCTTCTCTGCTTTTCATCCTCCAGGGAGGAGGTTACATGTAGATCCTTTTAATCTGTTCACCCTTTCTCCCTCACCCTCCCTTCACCCTCCCAGTATTGCCCTTCTCACCACTGGTCCTGAGGGGTTCTTCTGCCCTGAATTCCCTGTGTTTCCAGTTTCTCTCTGTACCAGTGTACATCCTCTGGTCTAGCCGGGGGTGAGGGGGGGAGGGGAGGGGAGAAGGAAGGCGGGGGGGGGGGCCTAGCATTTAAGAACAAGAAGAAAGTTGTTAGTTTTGTATGTTTCATCGTTGCCACACTGTACCCTGTTGACTGGCTCACTTCTCCCTGAATCCCTGCTGTAAGGGAATGTCCAGTTGCCTACAGATGGGCTTTGTATCCCCACTCTGCACTCCCCCTCATTCACAATGATATGAAAAGGCGGCCGCATAACTGAGAAACAAGAAAGCTCACATGGAAGAAGTGCACCAGCCTGTCCTGACATGATCGCTGAAGGCAATGTGGGTGCATAAGCAAAAATGGTGAAGAAAGATGATGGTGCCCGGCTATCAAAAGATATAGTGTCTGGGGTCTTAAAGGGTCCAAGATAAGCAAGCGGCCATCTAGCTAAGAAACAACAAAGCCCACATGGAAGAAACACACTCGCCTGTGTGATCACAAGGTGTAAAAGAAATCAGGTATCAGGCATCAAAGAAAAACTTAAATTCTTATTTACACTGGGAGACTTGTTTGGGGACAAAAGAGATATGGGAGTGAGGGGAGAAGTGCGGTGAAACAAAGTAATTACCCAAAGGGTTGCAACTGAAAAAGGAAGGAAAAGAGTTTCTGCAGAGAATTATAAACTGACACTGTTGTCCATCAATAATGAACCTGGAAAGCAATTATGAAGAGGGCAGAAAATATTCAGGTGTCCTATAAATTACACTGCAGTACCACCACTATTATCTACCACATTTCAATGAATGTGCTTGTTGAAATTACCCTATTTTTTCAATGTTCCTGGTCTCTCCATATATAGTACAAAACTGTTGTATCTCTGGATTGCTTCTCTCTTGAGCAGCTGTATGCCTGCAAAGGCTAAGTCCCTTGGACAGAGTCAGCCTCCCGTTACAGGATGTGACATGACAACTGATCATAGGTAAGGCCTCCTGGCTGTCAGCAATGACTGAAGGAAGGACTTGCATGAAAGGACATTCTTCACAGCTTTGGGTACAACAGGATATTGGCCCAGTACAACCCAAAGGTCCATGGCTTGTTTTGTACAAATCTGAGATCTAAAAAATCAATCTTACATGAAAAATAATGTCTTCAAAACTAAGGTGAAAATGTAACGCAGATCCTCTCTGACTGACAAAACCTAAATTATCTAATATCTGGATGACACAATGGCTAACACAATGGGCTCAAAGATAAGAACAATGGGAAAAGTGGCACAGACCTGGGCAGCATTTAATCCTGTAGGTAGGATGGCGAGGAGTTGGAACAGCCTCAATGATACCTCACAACAACAGCCCCTTCACACTAAGTTTGTTGACATCTCTTCTGTATTGTCACTTCAAAACTCAGTAAGATGCTGGTAAAAGTTTGATTTTATATTGATCCAATATAATGTTTTACAAATTCCTCCCACACATGATGCAACAGGCTTGTGGCACTTAAAATATACTTAGGTGTGCTACCAATTCATTAAAGTGTAAAATAGCCAACAAATTTCATTTATGACTGATAACTTTATTGAGAATTCTTAACCATGTAGAAAATGACCTTCCTTGCTAATTCATATTCTTTTTTTTTAAGATAAAGTAATACAAAAAACCTTTTTTCCCAGTTTTCTGTGTGGCATTGACTGAAAAAGACTCCAGAAATTCCCAGGTCAGTGGCAAACACCAAAGTTTTATTTCCCCCTCAAATTTTCTGTGATTTTTTTTTTTCAAAAGCCTACATGTAACAACTTTGAAAGGGAACGTACTGAGAAATATTTGTCCATCTTGAAACTTCTAAGAAGTGATGAAAACACTAACAATAGCAAACCAGCTGAAAGGAAGCTTTGGGATGTGGCTTTATCTAAATGCAAGCCACCCACACCCCATGACCAAATTAACCTCTGAGTGGCTACTCTAAGGTCCACAGTTACTGAGGCAAGCTTGGTGAGATGGCTTCCCACATTCTCTCCGGCCCAGTGGTTCTCAACCTCTGGATCGCGACACCTGTGAGGCATGAAAGACACTTTCACAGCGGTGACCTGATTCATAAAAGTAGCAAAATTATCGTTATGAAGTAGCAACAAACAGAATGTTACAGTTGGGGGGGGGGGGGTCACCACAATATGAGGAACTGTATGGAAGGATCATGGCATTAGGAAGGGTGAGAAGCACTGTTCTAGCCAGATACCAAAAGTGCATGTTCCTTTTTACCAACCCCAACTATTCAGAAACTCATAAGACTGAAAACAGTATGGGCCTAGCTACAGGTTAAGTGTCAAATGCAATATTAATACTATACAGTAGACACTGCTATTATTATAAACCCGACTTTCAAGAAAGCAAGCTAAAGATCACATTATTTCAGTAGTTTCCCAACATCATAACTTTACCAAATAAACCAGGCCAAATTTCTACCCGTAGAAATATCTCCTTTGACCTCCTGACCTATGATTACAGTAGCCCAACAGTAAGCACACACAGATCACGGCCTTCGATGACAGAAAAACTAATATTCAGAACAAGCTATCTGGGCGGAGAGACCCAGCTCTCCACTCAGGGCACACTTGGCCTACAATTCATGCTCGTGGAAGTCAATTAAAAATGACTTTAATATCCCAATGTGACAAAGTAGTTTTCTTTCATGGGATTGGTCATGGGAGTTTATAACCCTCCAATTAAACAACATTTGTAAAATGACCAAAGCTTGTTTACTAAAAGTGTAAAGTTCTTCGTAGCCATCTTGATGAGGACTAACAGGCCAAGAGAGGAAAATTTGAGCTTGTGTATAAAACAAAAGATGGGACTCATTATTATTTTTTTTTAAAAAACATTATTTCATGATGGTAAAAAACAAACACATGCAAAAAACCAACAGGACAAATTTATCAACTTCTCAGCAGTAACAGGGTATCAATACATGACATTGAAATTTAAGTATGTAAGCAGACATCTCAAGCATTTGTCTTAACTTTTCTGTAGAAAACAGATTGATGTATAATTGAAGTATTCAAGGAAGCACTTCTTCATTCAATTAGTTTAGCTAACAAATGAAAATGAACTGATAGCAATAAAATAGTGCCTTTAAAAAATTCCTAATGAATTAAGTGGCTATATACAATGCATCAATACCTGGTAATATTACAAAGCAAGACACAATCAGGTATCACCACCTGCTAATAGAAGAATGTAACTCTAATTTTAGATTTGCCCAAGGGATGGAATCTGAATCTGATCAAGTCTCCAGATCCAGCTGTCAATTTTCAGGAAATACAAAAGATAGAGGAACATACTGAAGTGCATGATGAGTGTACGTACATTCAGCCAAATTCAGACTTTAAAACAACACAGGTTATTTAATAGATGCACTGTACACACATCAAAGAGATGGAGACTAGCACATTGACAGAGAGAGACCTATGGTCTTTCCAAGAGTCTTGGTGGCATCATGGTTCCAGGTGAGTTGATCAGATATTTGCACCTATGGGCTACTCTGTGGTAGAAACAAGCTGGCAATCTGCTCTCATGAAGATCATAGCTTAGGAAACCCACTGAGCAGTTCTGTTTTGTCATAGGCCAGTCTGAGTAAGCAGGGGTAACGAGGTTTATCAAATCACAATAATATGGAGAAGCCTCGCAATAGACAAGACTACACTCTGCAGATATATACTTAGGTGAAGAAAAAGAAGTTCTTTAAAAACTCAAGGAAGAAATAACTACAAAAGTCAAGACCAGAGTCACTGTGGGAAGGATGGATGGGGCTGTGATGGCTTTGGGCAACATTCTGGGATTCCTGGGAAGTGGTTACACTCAGTGGTTGGTTATGTCTTTGTTTGTGTGATTTTCTGTGCTGTGCTCTATTTCAAAGTTAAAGAGAAGAGAAAACTCAGAATAATGATTCAGGGGGCAATGGCGTAACACCTGAGTTAAGGGTATTATTTCAGATATCCTTGGGGGAAAGAAAAGTGGGGCAAGAACAAATGTTCATTTATTTTCTTTTGACTTTTGGAGCACGTGTTCTGTGCTCAGAACTTCAAATCTTTAGTCTCATTTGATGCGCAGAAGAATCTCCCTTCCAAGAATTAGTCCCATGTTGGAAGTTAAGAAATACAGCTTTAGGGGTCACCCACTCGAGGACAACCCACTGAGAAGCCGCGGCATCCAACTTTCACAAGGGCGGAGAGGTTCTGAAGCCTGTGTTCTTTCCACACCAACAAGGTGTCTCTCTAGTAATGAACTCAGAGATTTCTTTAATAATTCTGAGTTTTCCAACCAAATGTGTCCCAATAGAGGGTTGGACTTATGTGCAAATAAAGAGCAATTTGCAAATGTTAATGTCCTTAAAAATATTGTTTTAAAGACAAACATCAAGTCTTTTTGCCTCCCAAAGATCAATTTTAATGCACCATAAAAAAATTGCAAATCAGCAGGAAAAACTAGGAAACCCCATATATACCTCTGTTTGGAGTGAACGAAAAGTAAACAGGTAGCCTTAAAATATACTACATACACACTTGCACGCGCGCACACACACACACATTAAAACACAAGTTTCACTTACTTTCAAACCCTTGGCTGTGCCCCAAACCAACCTTTTGATTCCTAACAACTAGGAACTTCTGCAATTTGCAATTCAAAATATAAATATAGTAAATAGCATATTAAGATAAGTCCCACACACTGATTGCTTAAAGTGTCTTGATTTCAAAATGTGTTGACATAGATGGACTTGAGATCAGCCTAACTTCTACCTAAAACCTGAAATTGTTTGGTGATTCTGCCATCAGGAAAGCAGGTCTGTGGGTTGTGATTATTGAGACATTCATTTCTTTGAGCAGTAGGAATGGGTATAAATGATGGTTTCCCTCCTATTTTGGTGTATCTGTACACTAACAGCCACCACATAGTGCTGGATATGTTGTCGTGAAGTTGACAGTGATACACTAAGCACAAAGATTTTCCCACACAGCATGTTCGCAAAAAAGCAGGATATATATGCACCTGGCCAAGATCCAAAGGCGGAAACTGTGCTAATGAGAGATACCAGACTGGAAGGAAAGGAGGATTTCCTGACTTAAGTCAATAAATTAATTATAATAATCAAACTAGTATTCAGTTATTGAGAACCTACTAAATGCCAATCAAGACATTTCACACACGATTGTTCTGGATCTTTCCAGCCACACGACCAGATACACATTACTATTCCCATTGTATAGAAATGGAACCTGGGAAATTAAGAATAAAGTGAGCTGTGGGGGTGGGTGGTATCAACGCCTGAAGCCTTATGTGGAATTGACTGATGGGCAGCTAACAGGGCAAAGATTCACAAGAGATGCTTGCTTATGGCAGCAACCAGGAGTTCAAGGCAACAAAGGGCTCAACATGAAAATGTCAAGAAAGAACAGAGCAGAATGACAAAAAGAGAAGGAGACAGCAGAGAGGAAACTAGAACAAACTGGAATAAGAAACAGATATAAAAGGAAGAATCAACATAGCCCCAAATTGGCCCTGCATGAAGACTGGTGTAAAAACCAACATATGGACCTGCATCCTATGAGGCTGCTAATGGGTCAAAGAGCACATGCCCAGGGAGACACAATTGTAGGACAGCAAAGATCAAAATGATACAAAACTCCACGAACTGTATTTGGTAACTGGAAAATTTAGATAATTATGGACAAAGTCCTACAATCATATGACCTCACCAAAAATGACCCCAGAAAAACTATGAAACTTGAATAGTTGGAGAAGTCCTTAGGACATTTAAAGAGTAACTTAAAATAAATGGCCTGGCTGGTTCAAAGTCAAGGCCATGGGAAAAATAAAATTATAACAACCAAAAATACATATATACACACTAAATCAAGCCAAATATAATTTGTAGGCCTTGGGTGGAACCTGAATTTAAGCAACAACAAGAACATCAACTATAAACCCCCGATTTGGGGGAAATCCGAATATGGACAATATTAGCTAACATAGGAAAACAGATCCAGGATAGGAATAGAGAATATCATAAAGTATGTATGATGATGAGTTGAGAGAATGGGTATCCAGAGACCAACAATTGGACCATTCTTTCAACTTCTGTGAAGGTTTAATTTTTTTTTTTTTTTGTGGGCATCACTGACTCTGGTAGTCATGGGCGCTACCCAGTGCCATTCCTGAGAGCCGCCGCTGGATTTGAACCGCCACACCCGTGGGCTGCAGTTCCACAGTAAACCACTTACACTACCGGGGCTCAGCCCGGTTTAATATTTTTTCAAAGAAGATTTGAAGGAATTTCATACAAACTTTTCCAGAGAATAGGAAACGCTTATTACATCTTAATTTATTCCATAAATATAGGAAAACTAATGCCAACAAAAAGCTACAGAAAAAAAACCCATGCCCATACATGACTCTTTAAAAATCTGGCAAAAGAGCAGTAAGCCAAACCCAGCAAAGAACTAAAAAATAAAATATGACCAGATGAAATTACCAGGAAAATATCATTTAGCATACGATAACAATAAAACTCGCAATATCATTCTCCGTGTTAAAGAAGAAAAGCTATATAATCTAGCAGGCACAGAGACTATATGAGGATAGACATCAAAATAAGAAAGACATATTCACTAACATCAGCAAATCTTATTCTAAAAGGGGAATATTCAATCAAACACTTTTAAGTAAACACAGGAAAAAGTAAAACAGGAAAAAGGTGACTTTGCCAACTGTACCTATTTCTACTCAATAGGAATTCAAGGTCTTAATCAGTAGGGTGCGAGCCCTGATGGTACAGTGG
Source organism: Nesogale talazaci (assembly GCA_004026705.1). NCBI lineage: Eukaryota > Metazoa > Chordata > Mammalia > Afrosoricida > Tenrecidae > Nesogale > Nesogale talazaci. Next base: position 84,805 of record PVJH01004172.1, read on the forward strand.
GCTGCTAGTCTCAAGGTAGGTAGTTCAAACCCACCACTGACTCTTTGGGAGAAAGACGAGGCCTTCTAATCCTGTAGAGACACAACCTCAGAAACCCACAGGGGCAAGTTCTACTACCATCGCACGCAAGTGACGTCCTGACTCTCGAGTTATTTCATGTGCCATCTGCAAACTGAAAACGGCATAAAAGTAACAGAGACAATCTTAAGATTTTCTCAACGTATATTTTCAAGTGACTTTTCCTGACCAACAGAAAAAAATTTATCTAGCTCTAGACTCAAATTACTAATATTTCTTCAGACAATAAAAAGTACCAACGATAATCAAAGTAGATTCTGAAATTGAAATTTTTATGGAAATAATTCTGCATACTGAAGCTCTCCCTGGTTCCAACCCCAAGCAGCCCTAGGGAAGAGAGTAGAAGTGCCCCAGAGGTTTCTTTTGCTCTGTTCTTCAGGGGAGCTGAACGCCTCATCTACTGGCAGTATCACTGGCTTGTTTCTGAACTTGAGGTGCTGACATTATGCAGCTTTATTTCCTGCCTGGCAATTTTAGGTTGAGCGTTCAAGCTGAATAATGAAGGCAGAAGAGAGCAGTCTCATTGGGTTAGCTCAAGTTATTAACATGGTTTCAAAGATAGCACCTAGAAGACAGCAATTGTTCCAAAATGTACACTTTAAGCCACTGTAAATGAAACATAAGAAACCCTTGATGTGATGTTGGTCTGTTTCCTTCTTCATTTGTCCCAATAAAGTGTGGGTGTTAAAAAAAAAAACAAAAAAATCTTTCATCTTGTCTCTTTTTGGCATGCCGCATGATGATTTGTGTTTGTCTTTTTCTTTTTTATATATTTATGTTCCCTCTCAGGATTATACTGTGTCTCGACAGTGTCACTTGCATACTGAATGTCCATATGTGGAATGTACCCACATTCTTTATCATAACCGGTTCAAACTTGTTGGACATATGACCCAACCGAGTTATATCTCTAGCCCGGCAACAGGTGCAGGGCTTCATTCAGCCTAATGTCTCCGGAAAGTGTGGATTCCACTGAGAATCTAACATGCTGTTTCCCACTCCCCCCTCTTTCAATCAGGTGTATCATAGAATCTATGATCAAAAGCATCTAGAATGGTGCCTGAGTGTCATCCAATTCTTCTGGTCTCGTGGTAAAAGAAAGAATTATTCATGGAGGCAAACTACACAGAGAGATGGCTTGAACCACTTTCTTCCCTGACTCTCTGAGTTGAAAAACTCCCTTTCTTGCAAAAAATGGAGTGCTAGAACCTGGTCGGAAATACATGTCAGGTAACATAAGAAAGGTTTTGAAGTGAAAGCAGAGATGACACAAGCGGCTGCGCTGAGTAACAAAGATGTGTGCTTGGGGGATCTCTGGTTTGTTTATGCCCACAGTCTATCTAGAGATACACCTTGGTTGGACCATATATCCAACAAAGTTGAACCAGTCATGATAAAGAATGGGGGTACATTCCACATATGTACATTCAGCATGCAAATGACACCGTCAAGACACGGCATAATCCCGAGGGAAAAGAAAAGATTTTGTATGGAAGAAAACCAATTGTCTCAAGGACACTTGGTTCACTGCTCTGCTCCTCATGGAAGAGTTGGCAGTTCAATCCTAACCAGAATGTCTGCGGGAGAATGAGCCGAGGCTCAGCTCCAGTCAGGACGAAACCCTTAGGGACATTTCTACTCTCTCTTCTGGAGATGCTCTGAGTCGGCACCACTTCACCATCACCTGCGCAGCAGCAACAACCAACCGCCATGACTTTGGATCCGACTGCCTTCCATAACCTGGGCTACCTTCCTTCTACCCTCTTCCCCCATCACGAAACAGTTACATACTTATAAAATCTGTTTTTTCCCTGAGAAATTTATCGTCTCTCTTTCGCATATCTTCAAAAGAAAAAAGTAATATGATGAAGAAAGGATCTTTTTTTAAATCAAAGATCATTTTATTAGGGGCTCGTACATCATTTTTTCAATACATAAATAAAGTGGCAAGCACCCTCGCACGTCCGCTGTCATCATCATTCTCCAAACATCTGCCCTTTCCCCCGAGTCCCTGGTATCGGCTCCTCCAACCCCTCCCCTCTTCTCCTGCTCTCCCTCCCCCATCAATCCTCAATACTTTATGATTAATTATTGTTCTGTCGTATCTTACCCTGCCTGACACGTCCCTCAACCCACTCCCCCGATGCCCGTCCTCCAGACAGGTCATATGTAGATCCTTGCAGTTGGTTCCGTCTCTCTACCCCACCTTTTCCCCACTCATCCAGTAGTTCCAATCTAACCACCGGGGGCTCATCCATCCTGATTCCCCCATATCTCCAGCTCCCCTCTCCACTAGTGTACCTTCTCCAGTCCATCCGGATTTGGCACCATGATGGTTGCAGGGGAGGAAGACCTCAGGAACTAGAGGAAACTTGTATGCATCATCACTGCCCGGCTGCACCTTGACTGGTCTGTCTCCTTCCTGTGGCTCCCCTGTAAAGGGGTGACCAATTACCCACCAGTGGGCCTTAGGTCCCCACCATGCTACTCTCCTCACTTGTAATGAAGTGATTCTTGTTCTTTGATGCTCAATACCTGCTCCCTTTGGCCCCTCTTGATCACACTTGCTGGTGTGCTTCTTCCCTGTGCACTTTGCTGTCTCCGTGCTGAATGGCGACTTGGTCTTCAAGTCTTTGAGACTCTAGACATTAAATCATTTGGTAGCTGGGCATCATAGTTTCTTCTACTCTGTTTGGCTCTGTATCCATTTGTCTTCAATGATATCGGGAGTTAATTGGTTCAATGATTTTGATTTTTGTTCTTTGATGGCTGATTGTTTCAGCACCTCATGATTGTACAGGCAAGTGAGCTTCTTTTATGGTGTGTTTTGTTGCTCCTGAGCTAGATGGCTGCTTGTTTATTCTCAAGCTTTTAAGACTCCAGATGCTATATCTTTTGATAGTTGGGCATCATCAGTTTTCTTCACCACTCCTGCTCATGCTCCCACATGTCTTCAGTGGGCACTTTGGGGATATGTGCACACAGTGATATGTATTCCCACCCACCCCTGTTTGATGTCTATTGCCTAGACCTTTCACCACAGAAACCAGAGTGGGTGAGCAGTTCCTACCACAAAGCACCCAACCAGGAGGACAGCGTGGATGCATGGAAGGATGCAAGAAAACAGAGAGCTACAGAGCCGGAAGCAGCCAGAGTCAGATGGACTCCTTTCCTAGAAGTGGGCGTGGCAGATAACAGGTTGGGGGAGGGGCCAGCATCCCACACCCACAGGGATAAAGACAAGAAGGGAGGAAGGGATAGAGAGCTGGTCCAAGCTCCACGCCGACACATGATGCTCAGAGGAATACATCCCTCTAGAGATGCTATGAGCCACAGAAAGGACTAGGCGAACAACGATTTCTGGGGACACGAGAGAGGGGAGGAGAAGGGGTATGGACAAACACACAGATGGGGAGGGGGGCAACAAATGGTCTGGAATCAATGGAAAGGAGGGTGTGGGGAGCCTGATCAGGACTAAGCAAGGACAATGAATCTATGAGGAAACACTGAAGTGCCAATGAAGGTGGAACAAGATGGTGGGACAGGAGGAGATAGAAGGAAATAGAGGAAAGAGCTAGAAGGCAAAGGGCACTGGCAGAGGTGTAAACATAGGTATATCCATACATAAATACAACTATCTATTATAAAGTGGGAATAAATTTTAGAACATATCTATAAGCCAAATACTAGGGCCCTCTCCCTAGTGCTCCCACAATGCAAGAACCCTTTGCTCTGTGAATCTGGTATTCCTTGAGGCTCACTGGTCAAACATGATCACTGAAGTAAAATGGGTGTATAAGCAAATGTGGTGAAGAAAGATGATGGTGCCCAGACATCAAAGGATATATCGTCTGGGGTCTTAAAAGTCTAAAGATAAACAATAGACCATCCACTTGAGAAGAGACCACTACATCCACACAGAAGAAGCACAACAGCCAGCGTGGCGACACGGTGGTGAATAAAGGATCTCTTGACACCTGACAATTCATCCTTCAAAGCAGGTGCCCCAGATCCACATCCCCAGATCTGAGAACCCTGGGCAATGTAGAATCACAGGCCTTAACTGGCTGAATCAGAATCTCTATTTTTAAAGTTTCCCTAGATGATTCTTTCACACGTTAAAGTTTGAAAAGCTCTGCTCTGGCAAAAAAGGAGAGAGAGAGAGAGACAGAGAGAGAGGGAGGAAGGGAGAGAGAGAGAGAGAGGGAGAGAGAGAGAGAGAGAGAGAGAGAGAGAGAGAGAGAGAGAGAGAGAGAGAATAGACTACATTCTTGGCACCCTTCCAAAGAGAGGCTTCACTCTTACAAAGAAAATTCTTGGTGGGGTTGATTGCAAAGCCCTGTACCATTGTGTTTAGCACTAGCCAATGAGAAATTGGTCCATGAGAATTTTCTAGTCAATTAACTAGGAGCGGAGTGTAGAATGAGATATAATTCCCCATCCATCATCTCAATAGAAAGCAAATGACTGAATTCAAGCAAACAATAAAAAATCATTTAAATAAAACAGAAGGATAGTGAGCACAGGATATGCAGGGTTTAATTTGACTTCCAACATATGATATTATGTGACATATTGGACAGACTTGAGAATATTTTTCCCCAAATGGTGCAAGAAATGTCTTCGCTCCAATCCAAGTAAATTCTTTTATTCCTTGCACATATTTTAAAGCCAAGCTATTCTACCTTTGGTGCATTTGTGTGGTTTCCTTGTCACTTCTTTTTCCAACAGAAGGGCATACCTACTTGTTTATCCTAATTGGGTAGAACAGACTCTGATGTGTAAAGTTTTAGAGATAAAGGCCCTGGTGGAGTTACTGCATTGCAGGGATCACATTCTATACCACCGTCTATTGAATCATCTTATCCCAATACATCTCAGTGCAGCTACAATGATACAACCTAAATGGGGACAGAGTTTTAAAAAGCATGTATTTATCTTTTTGGATTAAGTGCAATGTGACCGGGCTGTAATATGCACATTTAGGCTCCCAAATTCCTCTCTAGAATAGTGTTTTCCAAAGTGGGCAATCCTGTCCCTTGTAGAAGGTAGGGGTTCTGCAAAAGCAGATACCTACATTTGATCCTGGATTATGGGATACAGTATAATTGCCAAGGGGGTGCTGAGGATATAATTTTTTTCCTGGAAGGGGGCAGTAGGCTAAGTAAGTTTGGGAACCTATGAGTCCCTCAATAAGTACTCTGCAACTGCTGTTCTGGGATCCATATAAACAGCTCCTCCCTCACAGAACTCTCACTCACGGAGTGAAGTAATCATTCATTTACCAGTCAAGCACCTGAAAGCGGGCACCTCCAGCTTGTTTTCCTTTGGCAATAGAGTCTAAGTTCAATGAATGGGTGCATCCGTGAAATGACACCTCTGTGAAAACCCCCTGGACAGTGGTCTTTGCAAAAGACAAGTGATTCCCTCTTACACAGAATGAAAGTTTGTAAACTGCTAGCAGCCATTTACTCTTCTGTCTAATCAGTTCTCTTCCAGAGGGAACATCCTGAGTTCCTCCAATCCCTCTTAATTCTTAGACATAGCAAGACATAGCTCTCGGACCCTAAAACTTATTTGCCAGAACCCCCAATCTGCTACTCAGTAGACCGCAGCCACCAGCAAATAGGCTAGGCCCTTTTTCAAAGAATAAATTGATGTGTTTTTCAAAACCATTCTCGTTCTTTGAGATACTTGGGATGTCATCTGCACGGCCCCTGTGACAGAAGATTGTCACTCTCTTCCTCCAAATGCTGTTTCAACTGCTGCTTGGTGGCCATGCTCCAGTTTTGCTTTGATTTCTCAGATTGCATGGATTTGAGGATGAGCTTCCTTCTAAGCCCCTGGGCCTTCATCACAGGACAAGGTGCCAAGGCAGTTTTGTGATAAGCGGCTCCCCCCATGATCAATACTGGGATCGATATGCTTGGCTTTGTGTTTACATTAGGCTTCATGTCCATCGGTCATTTGGGGCAGTTACAACACTGTTTCTGCCTGGGACATGTTAGACATCCTTTGCCTACCTCTTCAGGACACACTGCAGCAGCTGTTACTGACTTCAGAGGAAAGACAAGTGCATTTACCAAGTGGCTGGTCACTTGCACAGACAGCACTGTACAAGAAATGAGCCCACTGAAAATGGACCTTCTACTCTAAAACTGAGGAGACAAAGCAAAACAAACAAAATCACCCCCAAGCCTATTGAGTGATGAAGCCAACTCATAATGACCTTAGAGGAGAGAGCAGAGAGGCCCCGTGAGGTCCCTGCAGCTATAATCTTTATGGGCACCGTCTGCCACATCTTTCTTCAATGGAGCTACTGACGGTTTCAAACTTCCCATGTCTCCTTTAGCAGGCGGGCCCTCAAGCACTGAGTCATCAGAGCCCACTCCACTCTGGTTAGGGTCTACGTGAAGCGTAAAGCAAAACCCCCTTTCTATTCCACTCTCTTCAGCAACCAAGAAACAACTTTGGAAAAGCACACTCCTTTTTCAGACGGCGAGAGCTTCCAGGTCACTCCAACACAGCCTCACTTCTCCTCTTCCACTGTGAACCACGGCCTTATGAAAGGTCACGCCTCCTGGTATCTCCACCTCCAACAGCTGCACCCTGCCTGTCTCCTCACTCCCACGGCTTTGCTCAGGCAAGGACATCCTCCCATCTGTCCTCAAATATGGCCCCTTCCTGCTGCACCACTCTCTTCGGTTTCGCATATATTCCCCTTCAAGGACAACTTCATCCACAGTAAAAGCTGAGGTGCCTATGCCTCAGCCACAGGATGGCAATCACAAAGTGGCCCCTGTGAAAGAATGCTGCTACTCCTCAGGGCGGCCCCTCCCCCCCAGGTCATGTGTGGGCTTTCCTCCTTCTTCACTGCTGTCCCTCTCTCATGGCTACCATCCTTTCATGTTAGAGAAACTTGATGAAAAATTTTTTTAAAAATTTAGCAGAACTAACTGTCTTGGAGTGCTTCCTGACACTGACAGCTTCCCAGCCATGACTGCTTATCTCGGAACAGGAAAACAGACAAAGAAACCACACACACACACACACACACACACACACACACACAAAAAACCCTGACAATCAAGCTGCAAGGTTAAGACTCAGTTGTCATCGGGTGTTTCTGAGGCGCAGCCCAGGTTGAGAGGCACCGCTTCAGGCTGGTGAGGAAAATGTGTGTTTTGTTTTGTGAATAGGATGGGGTCTGGAGAACAAAAGGAATTTTCAAGAACAAATTTCTGGTCCAGTGTTTCTTGAAACACTGCTACCTCCTAAGGAGACCACATGAAAAATGTTGAGAGAGAGAGAGAGAGAGAACCAGAATACCTTTCTTTAGCATTCATTTCAGGTTTGGGGTGGGGGGTGTTGCTTTAATAAGGCATCCATATTGCTGGCAACACTGGAACTTTCCACAGTTCGCAGGAGGCCTCCACAGAGCTCTGAGGGGCAGCAAGTTTGTCTGGCAGCCCATGGGCCAGGCGGTCAGTTGGAAGTGACGTGTCCCCAGAGCGTGGGAGGGTGGCAGATGGCCGTCCTTTCAGGAGTCCTGCGTGTTTATCCACTGGACACGCCTTGGAAGGCTGCTTGCAGAGGAGCAACAACATCACCTCTGTCCACCCTGGCCGCCCTCATCCACGCAGCTGTGTGTAGAGAAGACAGGTGCTGCAGGAGGGAGGGGCGGTCACAGAGCCACCAGAGGCACCTTGGGGTGCTCCCTCACGGGTCACCTTCTGCTGAGGTCACATGTTCACCCTGTAGGGGTCTGTTCTGGATTCCACACCATCATGACTCACATGAGAAAGCAGGTCCGGGGCTCACAGAGATGCCAGGCTGGCAAATGCATCTGGCCACAGGTCACCTTGTTTATTTTGCTACTTGGGGGCACAGCAGGTGTTTACAGACACGAGTTGTTTGGCTTTAAATCACTTCAAAGTCAAGCTAAACTGCACTTGGATGCCCCTTTGGCATGCATACCTTTATGGTTTCCTTGGCCGGACCCCAGGCATGCTTCCTAGCCGAAAGGGTTCACAACACCAGGCTGCCTTGGCTCTGAGTTACTGCCTCCAAGAACTGAGTTTCTTTCCCAGGAAGGAGACATGCGACTTTCTTTTCATGACCCTTCTCAACCTGATTTCCATGGTTTTCCTTTTGAGTGGCCTGGCATTGAGGCCACAGAGTAAATCTAGTTTCTCCTAAAAGGCACAGTAGAGGGAGGTGTTTATTTTGAGGCGTGAGGGCACACTGGGAAAGCTCTGGGTTGTCAGAGAACCAGGGTGGTAAAGCCCGTTCCCCACTAATGGTGCAAATCAAACACAATGTGAGTCTGGGGGAATGGGGGAGCCAGGGTTTCTAAGCCAGCCCCACCTCTGAAATCCAAGAGACGTCAATAAAGTGTGCAGGGATTTGTTGAGGAGGCCCCAGTAGGCTGCAGAAGGAACCAGCCGGCAGATATGTTCTGCTTGCAAGCTAAACACAGACAGGAAACCGCGTGTCTGATACTGTAAAAAAATCATTTGTCTTCCTGCCAGAGGGAGACATGCAAACCGAAGGGACTGTTTTCATTTAAAAGAAAGTCTACAACAATGAAAGGGGGGGGGGGGGACTGAGGCGCTGTGGCTGATAGGAGTCTCCTTCTCCTCACTCGACCTTTCCTCTCAGGTTAGAAAGCGCTGACCTGCCTGCTACCTGCTCACCCTGGAAGGGAGGGTGCGGGGCAGCCAGGAAAGCACCGTGGGCGACCAGCCTGTCACTGCTGGTCTACTTTCGCAGAGCCTGCACTTGAGAGTTAGAAGGGGGTTGCTACAGCTGACTTCCAAAGTAGCTAGATATAACTGATAACGCACAGTTCCTGCCCCCAACCACAGGGGGAAAACATCTAGTAGAACAAACTAGTATAGAGTAAAATATAATTACCAAAAAAAAAAAAAGGATTTGGAATAAAGGAAAACGAAATCCAAATGTGGGAGATCAAGTAAGAAGCCAGGAGTCATAGGAGTATCCAAAATGTAGGAAGATGTACTTGTTCTCAAGTTTGATTTTTGGTTTTGTGGTCCTTAATGCTGAATGGAATAAAAAAATAATTTTTTTTAAAAAACCCAAACCATCCATTATACAGGGTGAGTAGGAAGCCTGATTTTAGAAACAAAGCTTCGTTGGAATATAGCTGTGTCTGATTGGTGAAAAGTGGCCACAGAGTTAAGTACGTTGAAACTGAGACCATATGGCCTGCAAAACCCAAAGTATCTTTCATTGAGCCAGTGACCAACAATGTTCACTGAACCCTGCTCTGTCTGCTTTCCGGTGTCCACAAGGTCAGGAACACAGAGACCCTGATGAGGAGAACACTCTTTCTCAGAGCACGAACAGAGAGAAGTTTCCCCAGTGTTCCAGAAGAAGGTAAGGCTGGCATATATGAAACACATCCCCAGCACTCCTTGCCTGGAGCACCCCACTGGAGTCACAGAACTGGAGTCATAGGCTGGACAGAATCTACCATGATGGAGTCAGAGCAATCTACAGGACAGAGGAAGATCTGGCACGCTGCTGGAGCAATCGACAGTCTAATATTGTCAAAGGCTTGCCCTCTGAACCAAGTTCTTCTATTCCTCAGAGGGGAAAAAGTCAAGAGCAATCAACTTACACTAGCAATGGGATTTGAACCCAGAGCACATCTGAGGTGGCCGTGCTCAATCTCCTAATACATACTGTGTTCTCAGAGGTGAACCTCCCGTGGCCTTCATTGTGAACAGCCTTCCTCTCACCCACACTGCAGCTGGGCCATGACCTGGGTAAGATGTGGCAATATTTTTTTTTTTTTAGGCCGAGGACATGATAGGTTGGTGAGTCTGGGAAAAATTCCGGTTGCAGTCATGTGTCCCTAAGAGCAGCAGCCTCCTATGTAATGATGAGTATCCCTGCCCCCCCCCTCCGCCCACCCATGAACGTAGATGGATGAGCAAGCCCTTCCCCACCCCACTCTCCTCAACATGGAAGGGTTAGGACGTTCTTCGAGAAAGACAAAATTTCCTCTTCTTCAAAGGGCAAAAGCTGGGGAACCAAAGGGAGCTCTTGGGAAATGCAGGTCACTCTCTGAGGCCCCATTTCTTTATCCATTAAATTTAGTTTCGAGGAGCTAACTTTGGGAGTGTCCCTCCAGTCTTGATGCCAGGACTCTGAGATAAACAGCACCTGGAATAGAATGGGCATACAAAGAAGCACATCCACAGGAGGGTGCCCCCCAGGGCCACGGCCATCACCGCTGCTGTCCTAGGCAGGTTCAGCATTAGGCGGTGAACAGCCATGTAGAGACCGATTCAACTCCATCAGCCACTTTTGGGGATAGAGAGAGAGGCGGTTGCCTGCTTCTGTAGCAATGTGGCCTCTTCAATGGCCCACAGAGCGGGTTTCCTCTGTTCTAGCGGGAGGCTGGGCGTCAGAATCTCTATGGTAGCAGTAAGTGGGTATGGTCCTTCAAGGTTCCACCACCTGGGCCACCTGATCTGGATGTCTATTATGAACTTCAGTCCCTAGTCTTCCAGCCAATGGTTCACGCCTGAAACTTGAGTGCAGTGATACTTTTGGTCTTTTTCCGTGAGGCCATGAGGGAATGGCTGGAGGGTGTCTCGTTCGCGGGCACACCTCCCTGTTGCCTTATGGGGCTCCTTTCATTTCACATTCCCAGCTTCAGCACATAATTCAAAACAATTGAAACCCCAATAGAAGGCACACCACTCTTTTGTATCACTGCTCAATTTCCCCACCAGGGCTCCTGAAGGCATCTACAGAGCTCCGTGAGAGATCCAAGGTAGAACAACTTTACAAGGCATCATGAGCACATCCTGAAGTGTTGTTCTCTCGCTTTAGGAAACCTTAGGGGATGGCATGTCCTCAGATAACGGGCACATCAGTGTGGAAAATGAAGACACTCACTGAAATCCTGACGGATGTTTCGCTACAGTCTGATCCACACTGGGACAACGCAGGAGGAAGGCATTTAAAATGCTGGAAAATGCACACGTTACTGAGGAGTCCTACCAGAAGAACGGATTCACTACACCAACAGAAAGCAGACCAGATTGCCATTGAGCCAAATTCGATTCCTAGGAACTCCAGAAGAGAGAGTAGAGTTTCTCCATAGGGTTTCCAAGACTCTTAAATCGTTACACAAGCAGGCTACCCCAACTCTCCCCCATGGAGAGACTGGTGGATGTGAACTACCCAGTCTATGTTAGCAGTTAAGCCCTTAACCACTGCACCTCCGGAGTTCCATTCGGTAAGTATAGATTTATTTGATGGCCAGGTTTCGGACACCCACTCTGATGAACTCAGCCAGTAGAAAGACATGACATGCATTTGGTGCTGGTTCACATCAGTGCTATCCGGGCTTCACTGCTGGATGAAACGCTGGCACCCTGGTGCACTGCTAAAGGGGGATGAACTTTCATAGGGACCTAAAACTCTTCCTCTTTAATAGCATCCCCCACACCACTGGTCTGTGGACCCCAAGTAGGCAGGGCCTCATTCAAAAGAGCTGTGTATTTTCCTTGTCATAGAATGTGCTCCGTACCTCAGAGAAGAAGAAAGGAGACACATTCTCCATGCCAGTGACTACACTGGGCTCTCGCCAGATCACATCTGTCAATACTTATAACCCTAAGGTACCATTCAAATTTCGTGGGTCAACAGCAGCTCGGCCATTCAAAGAGAGAGTCACATGACAAGAACCCAGCTTTCCTTTGGGGAAAAAAAAAAGGAGGAAATTAACTCATTTGGCCACAACAGAACTGTGATTATCCTAATCACTGATCTGAATGGCACTTTTGGGTCGCTCTAGCTTTATTTAGCTGCCTCCTGTGGTGATTCTGAGTCAAAACAGGAACAACGCGCCTGCTTTGTAATATCATCCACCGAGGTCTGGGATGTGGTTAGCTCTGATGAGAAATGCTTAACTCCGCCTGCTCCCCTCTCCACAGTGAAGGCCTGGGGAGAAGAAGACAAACGGGGTGAGGCTGAGAGGAAAGCAAACCACCCCCAGCCCCCTCCGAGCATCGTGTGATTCTGAGTGGCGTTTAAAAGCTTCACTCACATGGCATGGTCAAATGGAATTATCCTCCCTTCTGGAAGAGAACCAAGAGTTCCCACCTTCGTGGTGATTAGTTGTTGTGAAGGTGAATGCAGACTCACAGTGACCCCACAGGTGCAAATTGGGACTACGGACTTCCCAGGGTGGTCTGGGCTGCATGACCTTTCGGAAGCAGACTGCCAGGCTTGTCTTCCTGAGAAGGGGGGTGGGGGGTGTGTCTCCGGGTGGGATCCAAGCACCAACCTTTTGGTTCATAGTCAGATGGCCAAGCAATCAGCCCCTATCAAAGGCCTGCATCACACTAACAGCTAACAGGGACCTCGTACTCTGTGCCAAGCCCATAGGATGTATTCTATATGCATGACCGTAGTTTATTTAATCATCACAACAACTCCATCTTTGGCTTCCATTTTATAGAGGACAAAACTGAAGCCCATTGGGGTCGGATCCCTAATCTAGGTAGCCATAGGGACAATAAACCCAGATCTCACACCAAAGGCATCAAGAGGGTGGGCAGGGCTGTGTTATCTTCCGTAATATGTTAAGAAGGGCTAAAATTGAACTGGCACCAGATTCCTGGTCATGGTGAGAGACCTGGGGGGAAAAGGGGAGAGGGCTGCCACTGCAGTGGCATCAACAAAGATGGGTGTCAGCCATACCCCAGTATTGAGACTGGAACCTACTCTCTACCCCTCTCTCACTCCCCAGTCGGGGTAAAGGACACCGAGAACGGTGTCTCTGCTTTGTCCAATGAAAGAAGGGAGGTGTAAGAAGTGGCTGGGGTGGTTCACACAGCCCTTCCCCAGCTAGAGTTGGGGTGGGGGTGATATTGTGAGTTCTTGCATTGGAGGTACAAGCCCTAACGATGTTATCTATCACCCACTCTATTACAGGAGACTGACTGCTGACCTCTTACCTAAAGTTACACACATCCACTCCAAGTCCAGAGATGGGCAATGAAAGTTATATATAGTTCTGCACGTGGAAACTCTTTATGGAATGATTGAAACTCTGAGGGCTGGTTTTTGACACTTAAAATGTTCAGTCAGACATCAATAACCACATCTTGTATTTGCAATCGTCTACTCTGAGGGTGAAAATGTGTGGTTTGCAAGTAAACAGGGCAGCTCTTCCCTAGGGATTCTCTCACCTCACATTAAATATGTGATTTTCAGGCCTGGCACCTGGCAGTCCTTCTGTGATGGACAGTGACCACCAGGCCATCAGGAAAAACCAGTGCAAACTCCCTCTCTTCTACTAATGGAACCTATGTTTGGGCAAGGTTGGGGGAAGGAGGCAGAAAGGTTAACTCCTAAGTTTGAGGCCTTCTCCAGTGCTGCTGTTTGGGTTGCTGTCCGTAGGGGTTATTCAGGACTGAGAGGGCAGTCGGCAGAATTTCCTCAATGTTCCCTAGGCTGTCATCCTTCCAGATGCAGACTGCTAGGAAGGTCCCTCAGGGCCCATTACAATGCCTCCCCCTCCAGCCCCCGCTGGCTGTAGGATCCTGGATGTAAGCTTGAACTTCTCTCAACTTGACTTTCTCATTCTTTTTTTAATCATTTTATTGGGCACTCCTACAGCATACATAGTTCAATACAGAGTGACATATACTGTTATCAAACACCCCCACTTGCCTGTCCTCGTCAGCATTCTCCCAACATCTGTCTTTCCCCTTGGGTCCTTGATATGAGCCCCACTTCCTTCCCCCTCCAACCTTTCCTCCCCCCCCTCCCCAGTCCTCATTACTCTGTAGTCATTATTGTTTTGTCATATCTTACACTGCCCGACATCTCCCCCTGCCCACTCCTCCCTACGTCTGCCCTCCAGATAGGAGACACAGTCTGCAGATCGGATCCCACTCCTGCTGACCTAACTCAGGGTTTCGGGGGAAGGCTATCAGGGATGGGAGCAAACCAGGGGAGCCTCCTGGACACCAACAACCCTATCTATAATGAATATGGCCACCAGAAAGAAAGACCTTCATCTAAGCCGTGTGTGTGTGTATGTGTGTGTGTGTGTTTATGGTGGGGTGAGTAGAGGGGAAGAGGCACCGAATGATCATTCCCTTCTGTGTGTTCAAAGACCAGAAGCCTGGTTGGGAGAACAGTGCTGAAGTAATAACAAGTGGCACATAGCACTCAAGAGTTTTCATGTTTGCCAGCTTAGATGACTTGAAGGGAAGAAATAAACCTTGCCTGGTGGTTTGCCAATTTTCTTCATAAAAAGAAAAATAAACCCTATGAGGAGAAAGGATTCCCTAAACATTTCTCTTTATACCCATGCTATTTGTGGGGTAAATGAGATATTTAATAAGCAAACACAGCTTCCTTCCCTATCCTCCCCTGCCACCACCCCTACTCCCCAAAGACATTTTTTGGTGACTCTACAAACACTCGGGTATCGAAGTCATCAGCTGTGCAGGTTTCCCGAGTGCAAATGAGAAATTGTCCTCAGGCTGACATCTTCCAAGGGAGAAAATATTAGTCTGCTAAAGAATAAGAAGGAACATAGAAATGGAGACCTACATTTGTCATCATTGTCATAATAAACAAAACCTTAAGACATCGATATCTTAAAGGGCTTACATTAGTGTACATGCAGTCCACTGAGCAATTTCCATCACACTGTACAAAGTAAACTAGTCCTTTGTGGGCCAGGAATATTCACACTAGATAATTTTTTTAGATGGGTGTACATCTATTTGGGCACCGTACCTTTAGAAGTTAATTCTTTGGGCTTAGGCTAGGCCTTCTTTTAAACTATCAAGATCTTTAAACTACTTGCTTGGTAGAAGAATATATCATTGAATGAAAAGAAACTACAAAATAATGTCTATGATATAATCAAATATTTGCATGGTTAGGAGGAGGAAAAGGGAGGATGCAAAAGACGATAATTGAGAAGAGGAGAGAAAATATGTAAACGAGAGAGATGGACTTATAATCTATTGAGCTGGAAGTGAGGGAAGGTATGAAATGTTCTTTCATTTATAATTTTATATAAACCTGTCTCATAAATTTGTGATCATTACTTTTATGACTAAACATTGTGCATGCATGTTTAAATGACAGTCTAGTTTGTTTCCCTATTCTAAGGCAAGTCATTGCTGAGTTTCAAGAGAGTTGTAAACTTCTAACCTAGTCTCCCCTGGAAGCACCCTGAGTAGACTTTTCCCATCATTTCCCCCTGTCCCTCAGCTCTTCTCTCATGCGGCGCTAATGGTTATTCTTCCAGGAAGATATGCAATAAGTCAACTGCGATAATTCAGAGAGTTCTCTCAAATAAACACTCTCCTTTTTATCTCTGGATTAGTGATTCTCATACGCAACACCCCCTTCCCAGAACATTGTAGACAGCTTGCTACACACAGATAAGTAGGGCCTATTTCAGAATCTTCAGATTCAGTGGATCTGGGAAAGGGGGTCTGAGAATGTACATTGCTAACAAGTTCCTAGGGGATTTTGATGTTTCTGCATCCAGGGGCCGTACTTGGAGGACCACCTCTCCCATGAGGGGAGAAAACCTTTTGGGAAGAAAAGAAAGAATCAGATTTTTGAAGCTCCAGAATCAGCGGTGTCTGCTTCCTGCACCCACTGGATGACCAGGGCTCTCTGTAGCACGAGCCCCAAGAGAGCAGGCATGATGAAAACGCAGGCTAGAGAGAGCAGACATCCACACAGAGACAGGCTCGTGTGAGAACAAACACCCACCTTCAGAGAAGAAGACCTGGTCGTTGCACTCATCGGCACTGCAGGAACATATGAAGAAGGTCTCGCCAGACATTTTCTTCTCCTTCATAATGCACTTTTTCGAACTATAGTCCTCCAGAGGAATACGGCCCTGGTATAGGAGCTTGGGGTCGTGGCACATGGTCTCTAGTGTTATGTTCTCATCATTTTTTCTCCTAGAATTGAAAGAGTCACAGGGGAGGAGAAGAGAGAAAGAAAATGAATACACAGGGCTTCCGACTGGCTGGTATTTTATGTCTAAAGTCGTTTTCTAACCATGGCAGTTAGGGCCTGCGATCTCCCATGAGCAGGCTACCCTGCAGTCGCCTGCGCCTCTAGCCATTTCTGCTGTTCCTTTGCTTATTCTCCGAGCTAATTGATGATGATAAACAGGAGGGCTTTCCTTGAGGAATGCCCTTCTGGAGAATTACACATATTAAGCTTTAATCGGGCCATTATGGGAGAGGGCCATCAGAGAACAGAAGATTCCTAGAAACTTGAGATTGTGTCAACACCTCCCGTCCTGAATGGACTGCAGGGCTCACACATGGCATCCCGCGTGTATTTGACAGAGACACTCGCTCACCGTCCCACGGCAAAGCTCCATGGCCGTGGAGCTGATGCTGACTGGCAGGGAGGGCTGCCCCCTGGGCTTCCAAGGCTGGAATCTTTATGGAAGCATGTGGCCTCATCTTTCTCCTGCACAGCAGCTCCGGATGCAAACGGCAGCACTTTACCTACTGCGCAGCCGGCCAGAGGTGCTTTCAGCTGTTGCTGAGGGCTTCTACATCCACGGTTCTCAAACTGGACCATTCTGACACAGAATCACCGGAAGGCAGGCTTGTTACCACAGTTTGTGGTGCCGAGCCTCCGGTTGACAGTTAATCGGTCACCAGCCATTCCCTAGAACCCCGCTCCTGTTTCGCCAAACGGCACACCTGGAAAAGCAGTCACATTCCCTCCGCTTGTGACCACTGAGCCCCAGAACATTAACACCAGGGTGTAGGGTGGATTCCTTGTCAGCAGTAGGCTGGTTGCGAAAGAGGGCAGAGATCTCTTAGCTAAAGAAGTAGGTTCTCCAGATGGGAACGATGGAGGAGGAAAACAAACAAACAAACAAAAACACATGGAAAGGAATCGCAGGTGGTTAAGTCCTGCTCTGTCAGATACCTTATATTTAATATCCCTTCATATCCTAGATTTGGAGCCTGGCTAAGCTGAAGGGACAGATAATCCCTCAGTGGTAGTTTATTTGGGCCCTGTGCAATGCTCGGTTGGTTCTACCAGGACCTCACATTTTAAAATGACATGATTGATGTCCACATAATTGACAAAGCCCAGATAAAAGTCTAGCACCCTCAGAAAACCTGCCATCCTGTCTTCCTCATAAAAGAGTCATCTTGTCATGGAACAAGAGGAAAACAAAAGGAAAAAGAAGAAATAAGTAGGCAATAAAGGGCATTTAAAGATCTATGAATACAGGCATGTACATAGGTGAATATATTTATATAGAATGATGGGAAAATCGATCAATGTACATATAATTATAGAGTTAGTATTAGGACAACAGATGGGCATTGGGCCTCCACTCAAGTACTTCCTCAATGCAAGAATACTTTGTTCCATTACATTGACATTTCTTGATGCTCACCTTACAACACAATCACTGAAGACAAATGTGCACATAAGCAAGGGTGGTGAAGAAAGTTGATGGTGCCTGGCTATCAAAAGATAAAGTGTCTGGGGTTTTAAAGGTTTAAAAGTAAACAAGTAGCCATCTAGCAAGAAGCAACAAACTCCACATGCAAGAAACACACCAGCCTGTGTAACCACGAGGTGCCAAAGGGACCACATGGCAGGATTTAAGAACTAAAAATCATAATATTGTGTGCTGACCTACCTGGTATGAGCGCAGATGTCAAATGGGTGCATAAGCAAATGTGGTGAAGAAGGCTGATGGTGCCTGGCTATCAAAAAATATAGCCTCTGGGGTCTTAAAATAAACAAGCAGCCATCTAACTCAGAAGCAACAAAGCCCACATGGAAGAAGCACACTAGCCTGTGTGAATACGAAGTGTTGAAGGGATCAGGTGTCAGGCATGAAAAAACTAAAAATTGTATCATTATAAATTAGGGGGAGTACTGAGTGGGAACACAAAGCCCATCAATAGGTGGAGCAACATCCCCTCGCAGAGGAGTTGCAGGGAGGAGAGGAGTCAGTCAAGGTACAGTGTGGCAACAATGAGATAGTCAACTTTCCTCTAGTGCTCAAATGCTTCCTCCCACCCACTATCATGATCCCAGTTCTACCAGACAAATCCAGCGAGATCAGGGGATGTGCATTGGAGCCAGAAACACGGGGAATTTAGGATAGATGGTCCGTTCAGGACCAGTCATGGGGGTAGTGATACTGGGAGGGTGGAGTGAGGGTGGAGTGGAAGGGAGAAACCAATTGCAGGGATCCACATATGACCTCTCTGGAGTTCGAACAGCAGGGAAGTGGAGGAAGGGACACATTGGACAGTGTACAATACGAAAAAGTAATAACAATGTATAAATTATTAAGGGTTCATGGGGAGGGGGAGTGGGGAGGAAGGGAAAATATGAGGAGCTGATACTGGCGGCCTATCTGGAGGGAGGATATTTTGGGGGTGATGATGGCAACTGGTATACAAATGTGGCATGCATACAATTGATGTATATATGGATCATGATGGGAGTTGTAAGAACCCCCAATGAAATGATTTATTAAAATAAAAAAGTCATCCTGATAACTCTCCCCAACATCCTTCTCAATACCTGCTGTCTGGAATGACACTTGCTCTCAAGGGCAATTCTAGAGAAGGACGAAATTAGACCTTAAATGAAAGGACAGGTAGGATCAGTTTTAATCGTGGAAGCTTCTTACAAGGATTGTGAATGAGCATGCACATAAG
This sequence comes from Nesogale talazaci, assembly GCA_004026705.1. Lineage (NCBI taxonomy): Eukaryota > Metazoa > Chordata > Mammalia > Afrosoricida > Tenrecidae > Nesogale > Nesogale talazaci. Next base: position 103,632 of record PVJH01004172.1, read on the forward strand.
TAGACACAAACAAGCGTGCACATTCAAGCCCTCACATACAAATTTACAACAAGGAAAACCAAAGATAATCTTTGGTCATATTTAAGTGAGGAAGAACTTTATCTAGACCCACCTTCTTAGCACCTCATTCAAAGGCACTAATGGACAACATATTAACATGGGATTCAGAGTGGTTTGGATGTGAAGTAAGAATGGAACAACCCAACCAGTATGGAGTTTGTGTTTTTCACATCCGTGCAGCCGAGAGGTACACATGTCCTTTTATAAAAGAACCTCATTGTTAAGGGTCAAGGACTCTAAGGAAGACACCACAGTGCCCACTCAGGCAGGACCCTGCTGTGAAAGGCAGAGTGACAGGCAATCAAGACTCTGCACTCCTGGGAAATACATGAAACTAAAGTGGACAGCATCCTGTGATGTCCAACACGGCAATAGTTTAATCTTAAAGCTGCTGAACAGTCTTAGCAAAAGCTGTGGTTATGGGACAGGAGCTTACTCCCGTCCCATGATGGAGCATGTGTGTGATGACTGAGGATTAGAGAGGAAGAAGGGAGGGGGATGGAGAGACAGAAACAGACTGTGGTTTTGGTGTTGTGTGGTAAAAGGAAGGCAGGCCAAATCCTGTGCTCCCAAGGACAAGGGTGTAGTGCCACTTCATTGTGAAGCTTTCCTGAAACCACAGAACTTCTTCAACTGCTTTCTACACTCATCCTACAAGAGAGTCCTCTGTCATGCTAACTGTGCAAAGCATGCCTCGATACCCCGGAACACTCAGAAAGTAAATACAATTAGATGAAACAGGCAGACCCCGAAATTGCATACATCTGAAATACGCTCCTGCGTATCTTTTCATGTGCAGTAAATGTGTCCTCACTTGTGAAATGATGGAACCAGCCTTCACTCACAGCAAATTCGTCATCACAGTCTCCTTTCTTGCTCCACAGGCAGCTTTTGTCTCCCTGAAGACGGCCTGGGTCTTTCCTTGCACAAAAACGGCAACTAAGTAATAAATGAGGTCCACAGGATGAACCTATTCTGACTCAAATGGAGATTGCATTTAGAGACTGAATGACTCTAGATCTCACTCATGAGAAGGGTACCACTTGCTTTTTGGAGGTGCTGCAGTATGTAGTCTGAGCCATTGGAGAGGTCATCACTAGTCTTCTCTGGAGGACGAATCAGTGTAAGAATTCATCTTAGTTCCAAAATATTATCATTCTCAGAGAGAATTTAATCCTTTTCGTTGACATGAGTCATACTTGACATTGGTGAAATGACTACAGGAAGAACAAACCAGCAAAATAAATGTGACCAGACTGTAAAAGCAGGTTTGGATGGGGATGGGGGTGGTGTTATTCCCATGGTGTCCAGGCCCTTCAGTTTCCATACTGGGCTACTTTCCAAATAGCTTCCTGTCTTATTTGGGGTTCTCAGTTTGAGGTCCTGCAATTTCAGTGCAGAATATTTTTTTGAGTGCCCCTGTGTGGACTTAAAGGAAGCAGTAATGTACAGACAAGGAACTTGAGCCGGAGTGCAGGCTGCAAAAAGGACTCGGCTGATTTTGCAGAAGCATGCAAGCTGGGATGATCCTTCAGAGTGGCTCCAAATGGCAGCAAAGTGGTAAGGCATTTGTACACCCCAGCACCCATAAGTCAAGGGATATTGACCACTCCTGAGAAGGGGGACACTTGAATGAAGCAGCCCCCTTGATAGTCAGTGTTCAGGTAATGAGAAAGGGAGGTATTGTGGATGTTGTTGTGACCTTAGAAGATTCTCCTTGGCATATTGGGGAAAACCTACCCCTGACTACTTCACCTGTAAGATAATTGGGTAGTTCCCCATCAAATGACCACCCAACAGGGATGAAAAATTCCGAGTGCAGTATATAGCACCGAGGAATCGCAGAACTATCCTCTTGTCCTGTAATATTTTTAATTACTGTAATTGTTTTTAATTTTAATAATATTATTGGGAGTTCATTCTTACAGAACAATCCATAGTTCAATCACATCAAGCAGTAATGTACAACAGCTACCACAATAAGTTACAAAACATTTTCTTATTTCTTGAACTCCTTGATATCAACTCCCCTCTATCCCTTCCCTCCCCTCTCCTTCCCTCTTCTCCCCTGCCTTCTAGGATCCTTTATTATTTTTTCCTCCTATGATAGGTTGCTCCGCCATATCTTTTATGATCCAATATATCCATTCACATACCATTCTGTTGTTTGTTCCCATTGAGTGGGGTCATACAGTCATTAATGTGATCAACTCCCAATTTTCCCCACCCCACTCTTCCCATACCCCCAGGGAACCATTACTCCTATTACTGTTTCTGAAGGGTTATCAATCTTGGCTTTCATGTACCAAATGATCTTAAATATGCAAATAAACATACTCAACTCTAACAGGATCATTGGGGTAAAACAAAAAGAAACCATAGTAGTAAGGAGAGAAAATATTACAGGACAAGAGGACAGTTATGTGGTTCATCAGTGCTATACTGCATTCTGGATTGTTCATCCCTGTTGAGTGGTCCTTTGGTGGGGAACTGTCCAATTATCTTATAGGTGAAGCAATCAGGGGTATATTGTCCCCAATATTCTGAGCTTAGGGGAGGGAATACCTGGGAAGAAAAATCTTCTAAGGTCATAGCAGCATCCAGGACACCTCCCTTTCTCATTACCTGAACTCCCACTATCAAACAGTATTTGCCTTTCACAAAGCAGGTAAAAAGAATATCCATTGTATTTATGTTTATAAGTTTGACAATCTATCCCATTAATGAGTTTCCTTCTCAGCAAAGATGTCATTCCAGAGAGACTTGACTTCCATTGAATTTGCATTTTGGGTCACGGATCCTTATCTTAAATAAAAGATTCTCTTTTGTATAGCAGATTTAAGCTCTTACACCTTGCCAGGTGTCCACATAATGGCCAGAATTAAGCCATGGAAAGAAGCACTGAGGGGAACTTGTCACGTTTCCCTTCCCTTGGTCAAGAGGGGACCATTACTGTCTACTGAATTTCACTTGCTTTTCCAAGAGAAGACTGTTTGTCCCATTAATGGTGAATTAGGATAGCAAAACATTTTCAGGCTTACAATGAACACAAATCTTGCTCCTGGTAGCTCTTCTGGATCCTCCTCTACCCTTTGGAGCTCTGTGGCACAAGTTTTTGAATTCTCCACTTGCCCTTCAAATCTCTGTCAACAGACTCAAGCCCTCTCTTTACAAAACTCACCAAGTCTCCCTCAGCCATTTCTCTGATGGCATACTTTCTGCACATTGGTCGCTTTCCTCTGAACACACTTTATCTACATCCTTTTTAAAAAAGCATTGCCCACATTTGGACATGAATGAAGTCGGCAGGTAGAGTGAGCTGTCCAGGCAGGTCTTTGCTGTTTGCATTCCTTCAGTTCCAGACAAACCCGTTCATTCCACTGTGCAGACAGAAATGCACAAGTTTCTCAGGTCTATCACCAAGGCTGACTTTATGTGGTCCCGAGACAATCTCAGAAGTCTCCTTTATAAAAAGGGAAAATACTTGGGTTTCTATTCTTGTTTGTCAAGTGGCTGAGAGTTACAAAGTCCTCCACAACCCACCCCCCAAATGTCAATACTTAGAAGTATCAGAATAAGCCAGTAGGATGTGATATTCCACAAATCTGTCAAAAGAGATGACATGACATATTTTTACAAAAAGGGAACTGCTAATGTTTCTTTCATCCTTTGCTCAGGCATCCAAGTCCTAATTGTAAATTTATTAAATGATGCAGAAGTACCTATAGTATTTGCATAAATAACTGTATTAATGGTGTGTGTGTGTGTGTGTGTGTGATGGGAAAAAGAGTAAGGATGACATGAGGAGGATATTTTACATGGTGTGTAGCCCAGTGGTGAGATGGGTGATATAACCCGGGCTTCTGACTAAGAAAAGAATTGGTTCCATAAGGAGTCCCCATTTGGAACCATGGTGCCATTTTCCAACGGCTCACTTTTTATTCCTCCTTCCACACAATAGATAAGATTGCTGCACAAGGAAAAATCTCCCAGATTCTCTTCTGGGGGTGACAGATGTGGCAGCCCGTGTCTGTGCACATTTCCATCCTCTGCACCAGTTCTACTCAGCCACATCGTGTGGTTATGGATGCCCTCCAACTATGGAAGGGTGCAGAGGTGGGTTTGGTAGTGGCAGTGGTGACACTCAGGTTATGGACGAGGTGTCTGTTTAATGCCTCAGAGTTGTGAGGTAGAGTTCTCCCATCATAAATGTTAAAGGATAATGAAAAAGTTATCAGACAATCCAAAAATTAAATCATGCATGAGTGCGCGTGTGCATGCACACACCGGCATATTTCCAAAATATACTTGCATATACCTATATACTCCAAAATATTTCTGTAAAGCTTCACTGCATCATTGAAAGAAAGGCACTCTAGGGGAAAAGAAATGGTATAGAGGTGCTTATGCCTAGGGTAGGAAGACACGGAGAGTTCATCTCACCAGCACGCATTACTTACAACAAAGAGAGAGTTCTGAAAGGTCAGCCTTACCATATAGCGATACAGACTTCGTAGGATTTCTCGCAGATAGCCGTGATATTGCAGTTGCTCATGCAGGATTTTTGGTTGTCACAGGTGGTAAACTTCACATCGCAAAATTTACACAGTGGTGGCAACTGGATTGCGCCATTTTCGTCCATAACCATCAGGCCCTCATTAACTAGGGTAAAGAGAAAATATATTAAATAATGATCTTGGCGGCTTGCCAATGAATTCCTAAAGAGGTTATGCAATTTCAAATAATCTCAAAGTCATGAGAATAAATGTGGACAAAGACACCTGAATTCTTTCCCATCTGAAAAGAACCTCTTTCCCATAGACAATGGTAAGGAACATCCATCCTTGTAGGGTAGTGTATGTGTGTGTGTGTGTGTGTGTGTGTGTGTGTGTGTGTGTGTGTGTAGCAGCTTGGGGAGGTGATTGAGTCATTTGCTGCATGGATCAATGATGATCACAAAACTCTCTTTCTGCAACAATCTTTACCAGTGAATCAAGGAACATGTATTAGCCCCACTGCACTGCACTGCGTGCCCTCAAATTATACTAAAGTATACTCAAGTTATACTAAAATCCTAGCCCTGTGTCTACGAAGGTGGGGCACAAGGAACAGCACCCTAAAGGGAACGATAGTCGATCTGACTGCACAGACAAGGAAGCAGTTTAAACAGACCCACCCAAAATGAAGAGAACACAGGGAAATCAGATGGGCACCATAGCTCACAGGGGCAGGTGAGAGGTACAACCAGCAGATCGGGAAGGACAGACTGAGTTAGTCACTGGCTAGGAGAAACCATAGAAGAGGCAGAACCCGGTCATTATTTTCCTGTCCTGGACACAAGGAAGCTGTAAGGGTCCTCTTGGCATGATACTAGCTCTACTGTTTTCCCTCTTCAGCCTGGAGGGAAAGCTTGATTAAGCAACACTTACTGAGTGCTTCCTAGACACAATATTGAGCATTGCCACCAAACCCAAACCAAACTCACTGCTCTGGGTTTGAGACTGTAACTGTTTATGGGAGTAGTAAGTCCTATCTTACTCCTGTGGAGCACTTGGTGGTTTCGAACTGTCAACCATGCTGATCACAGCTCAACACGAAACCATGACACCACCAGGTCTCCTCCAGCATTGCCACAGCACTAGGGATATGAAGGTGAAGAAAAGCTACATGCCACCTCAACGACTGCCTCCCATTGCCTCACTGGCTTTGACTTTACCCCATGAAACGCTCCTTCTTATACCAAAGGCGCACGCTTTAAGAAAATACAGCTCACTCTTTAAAAAGTGAAGCCCTTTCCTCTTTTTACTCCATCTAATCCCCTATTTCTTTTGTCTGAAGTCTTCTTGCCTTCCCAGTCTCTAGTTCAATGTGATTCCTTCACACTAACATGACCCCAGGATTCTGCACTAACCGTTTAAATAGCTTGCTTACTTATCATTTATCCACCAGAAGGTGAGTTTGATGATAACATATCCATGAGACTTCTTTCCAGATTTTTTTACTTTACTTGTTTTTAAAAGTCCTCCGAAGATACCCCAAACATATTGATTAGATAAATATGTAAATGGATAAAAATTACATAGCTCAAATATAAAAGTTCATAATGGACTCTTTATATACCGGTGCAAAGGAACACAGATTTCTTTACTTAAATAGAGGAATGGGATCATACATGATCCTTGGTAGTCATTCAATGTTGAAGCCACAGGGAGTGGACAGCTTTGAAAAATAAGTTATTTTCTCAAAGACATGATGACAAGAACTCTAAATTCAGGGCTATGGCCACATTAGAAAACTAGGATATAGGGTCGATCCCATCCTTTTCCTCAAAGAAGTAAGTCCATTTCCATTAGCAATGAGATGACAATTGAGGGTCTGAGTTTGAAGAGTCAAATGAAGTAAGATTTGGCTGCAAGGCATGTCAGTAGAGATAAATTGAATAATTACATTGCATTCTAGAAGAAAAGACACTGGACCAAGGTCACAAGTGGCTAGACTAGTCATTGACCATTAGGTTGTTGGGAAAGTGCCTCTCCAAGGAATAGCCTCAGAGGAACATGGAAAAACCTCATGACTCCCCCAGCTCTGCTGGTCTAAGTGTGCTTTGACCTAAGGTCAGGGGAACCATGTCAGTGCCTTTACAGTCCTACCTGTCCTGTGAAATTTAGATTTGTCATTAATACTTTCTCTTGCATTGCCACCTCTTTGTCACTTGGGCAAACACCTGTTTTCTAGGTTTCTAAAAATATAAACTAAATAAACTTAAGATTTGCTTTCTTGTGGCAGCATTATATATAGAAGAAGAAAAAATAAACCCATTCATCCCTCTCAGACCTCAAGTTCAATTCAGGAAGTGTATTTTTAGGTAGCAAACTATTTTGAAAATCTGAGTGTCTCCTGAGCCAAGAGCTCTTTGCTTAGCTAAAAATATGGGCAGAAATGTTCTCTGAACCTTGTTAAATTTGTGACCAACACAAAAATGAAAAATATATACACATTTTTTCTATATGATTAGATTTGCTTCCATTTGTAAAACAACCAACATGACCATTGCCTGTGTCCATATAAGGCATTTGCCGAAATATCATGAAGTAGGGCCATTTTGCTTCCTTCACTTGCTTATTTATATTCAGTATGTTTCAGGCATTTATTTGCTGGTTAGACAGCATTATGATTTATAGCTATAAAACCAATCAATTTATGGATAGAAAAATCAATCTCCTTTGACTTGATATTCAGATCTCTGGCTTTTCAGGATGGCAACCTAAATCTGAGATTTGCAGCATGGATGATGTGTTGGGATTATCTGAAGAACTTAAAAGAAGATGAAACGGGGCAGAGCCCCGGTGGCGTAGTGGTTGTGCGCGGGACTGCGGCCCACTGGGACGGAGGTTCAATTCCAGCAGTGGGGCTGGCCTCCTACTCCCACCACTAGAGAGCAGTGATGACCAAACAACAACAACAAAAAAGAAGATGAAATATGAATTCCACCTCACCGGATATTGTGATTGTTCTAGAGGGTGCCCTGAACATCAGAAGATGTTCCTCAGGGAAACCCTAACATATAACTTGTTGTAAAAACACCACAAAACAAAATCCACAGATGAATGCAAATGCGACTTTTGAAGAGCAAGCCCCCCACCCCCACCCCCAACACAGCTGGGAAATTTTTCTGGTCACAAACATCCACCTCAAGGGATGCGATTAACTGTTAAGACACCCAAGGTGGGAGAGGTCTTTACCAGACTGGAAATGTCCCTAACACCAGAGAAATGGCAGGAGTTAAGAGTAGGAAACAAAGGAAATAGATGAGAGTGGTGCTAGAGGCAGCAGCAGTGGCAGTCACACAATGGCTGATAAACTGCTGATACATGGCTTAGGTCTGACACCGGCAAATAACAGAGGGCACATAGAGAAGAAGCCAGAGAAAAGCAATGTAGACAGAGAGTAGACGGCCTTCGCGCTGTCCCAGGCTAGAAGGGGTCCAGGAGATTGCAGGTTGTGCAAATGAGGCCAGGGGCTATGCACAGGGCCACAATGTGTGCTGGCTTCCCAGAGCCCCCAAAGGAAAATTCCTCTCTATTGAGCATGGAGAAAAGAAGTCAGAAGCCAACAGAATTCGGTACCAGCTGGTAACCGAAGGCATCAGGTCTATGTTCTGAGATGTCGTGGAGCGGGTTCCAATTCATGTGACCTTCTCTTTGTCCCAGAGAACCAAACCCTGCCTGTGCCCACACCAGCCTCACCACTGTGCTTAGGTTCGGGCCCATTGCTGCGGCCACTGGGTCAATGCGGCTCAGGCATGTAGACAGAGGCATTTACGGAGAACACTGGTGATTACCCATGGGACTGCCAAGTGTAAAGTCAGAAGTTTGAAACCACTACCCATTCTTTAGGAGAAAGGCTTTAGACTCCCATGAAGATTGGCAGTGTCATAAATCTACAGGGGCAGTTTGACCCTGTTCTATCAGGTCACTGTGAGTCCAAATTAACTCAATGACAGGGCATTTGGTTTGGTTAATATGTGCCAGCCACGGCGCCCACATTAGACCCTATGATGTCATCAGTAACTAGTGAGGGAGGGCTCTTGCTCTCCAGTTACATCAGAAGTTGTCAATGCTAAGGCCAGCAGATTGATCTTCACTATCCTGTTTTCTGTTTGTTTTTCAAACTTGAAAACTCTTACCTGGCGCATATCCCCCACCTGCCAGCGGATCCCCATTAGTTGACCTCCAAACCTCTCCAAGTAACTATTCCTACAGGTCCCTGAGACAAGAAAGCAGACCGATGGCTATCATGTCAGTGCTGACTTCCAGTGATCCCCTGTGGGTTTCCAAGACTAGCTGTTTATCCGAGTAGAAAGTCCAGTCTTTCCCCTGCAGAGCTTCTGGTGGGTTTGAACTGGTGGCCATGCGCACCACAGCCTTACAAGGTATCAATACATCATAACGGATCCCGGGTCCCTGGAAGAATGTGCTTGGGAAACACTGCACTCCATAAAATGTGAATGTGTGTGTTGGTGGGATTTTGTGGGAGAAGGGGGTTAATTTCAGAAAGCCAAGTGATGCTTAACCTGGAGGTCATTCTCTTATTAATTTTGATCAAGGATTTATTAACTCATCCCTGCAAACAACATATGTATAAATTTTGCTCACAGGTGTTCCCCAAACTGATTATTCCCAGATGAAGAATCCCAGGCTTATGCCAGTCTTTCAGAGTAAGATTTAGTATGCTAAGCAATATGGTGCTAAGTGCAGTTGGATGGAGGGCCAATGGAAGAGGTGGAATGATGGGTTCTGCTCCATGGGAAAACATGGCATTAGGCATACCCCCCATGTATCAAACATCTCCTGGCATTTAATGCATAAAGTTTGTGAGGTCAAGGAATGGGAGAGAAGTAAAATCATATTACATGTGAATATCTAGAAATGCCAATACTGGTATAATCAGAAACGCCATCCTGTAGCAAAAGCTAAGCCAACCTCTGAGCTACTTCCAATTCTGACGGTTAGATTACTTTCCTAAATCTCTTAAGTCAAAATGTTCTCACATGAAAGCAACCTACTTAAAATGTCTGCGGACTTTCTGTGATCAGCTAAGCATCCTTAGGGAGTATTCTTCCTGTTATAGGCAAATGACTTCCCCCTGATGTGCTCTCTCATCTCGAAATCCTTCATCGCCGTGCCTTTCAGCATGTGACAGCACCACATGGTCCACCATATACCACTTCTCTTCACCCAACCCCCTGAATATAGCCAGACTGTCAGTCTAGGACCTAATGCCTTCCTCTTTTTATAACACATTTCCCCAAATTCACTGTTTAGAGACTAGGGTTCTAGATCTTGAAAATATGAGTGAAGTACTTAGTTGTGTCTATTTCTGGACCAGTACAGCTGTCTTTGAGGGCCAGAGCAGAGCACAATAAGAAACCTAAAACTCATTCCAGATAAATATGAAGGAAATCTGATTACTAGTCCAAGTCTTTGGAGCTGTGTCTATTATTAGCTGAACTGTTGGATAAAGTGTCTACCTTTAAGTGGTCTTAAACACTTCCATAGAAATTAATGTATATATCTTTGAATTCACATTTTATCTATTATTATTATCTATTATTCCAGCCTGTATGTGGGGAACACCCACAAATTCATTTCTTGCATAGAGCGATGTCTTACTTCACGCTATATATTTCACAGCAGAATCATTAAAATGGACACAAGTCAGTCTAGCATCTCAAAGAATAATCTAGAGCAACTAATAATTAGAACCAAAGCAGTGCTTCACAAATGTTCACACACGTGCAAAATCCCTTGGGAATACTGATAACCATGTCTGGGGCAACAGCACAGACTCCAGTCTCAGCTGATACCCATTTGCTGATTGGGTTACCACGTGGTGCATAGGAAGGGTGTAGAGGACCCAGGTTTGCCTGGCCATTGGTTCCCCTTCCCCTTCACTTGGGAGTGAGCAAGATGCCGTCCCTGTTCTTGCCTTTGTCACTTTTTCTCATCTTGCCATTCTGTCCGCATTTCTCTGGAGCCTGTCCTCTTCAATGAACAGTGCCTAGAGGCACCAATCACCAACCATATGGTCCCAAAATTGAAAGACTTGTTCTCTGAATGGCAGCTTTAATTGCAGTTGGCATTTCAGAGACAGACCCTGAGACAACCATCTGGCACATAGCCACCACGGTCTGTGATGCTGGCAGAAAATACCCTACGGCCTTGGAGACCAGGTGGGACAAGTCTATTGGCCTGTCACACACATCCTCCATGCCAGAACAAAGAAGCACATCAAGGAACCTTCCGTGCATGGCATTACCAAGTGTTTGCCACTGTCATCAAACACTCTGGCTAATAAAATACAAACAAGAAACACCCTGTGGTTAAGTTAGAGAACGAGATTTTAGGAATAGTTCATGTCTCTGAGTCTATTGCACATTTAGAATGTCTGATGCTGAACAGTATTTTCAAAATGTATTTAAACCATCTTTTTCAAAGTAAATCAAAATATCTTGAGAGCAGGATAGGACTCAATTAGAATGGTCTTATCATTCCTGCTTTGCACATCAAGAGCACTCAGTAAATGTGCAGAAGAATTTCTATCATTACCAGTGTCCACTGGAAATGGAGTATCCCATAAGTTACCCACAATGTGCTCCAAAATAATGACAATATAAAATGTTGCTATAAAACCACTTTCTTGTCTTGTCACTAGAGGACACAGACTATTTGAGACTTACTCTTAGGAAGAGAAATACAAATATAAAGCCCACACTCACTGTGGGCTGGGGGTGGGGAGATCAAATATGATAAACCATTGTTTTTTAACCTGGGAGTGTACACAGGTTTAAGTTCTCTGGTGTATACATCAATGATATCTGTAAAAACCACAAACAACTAGCCTTTCACATTCAATTCTAAGAATTTTTTTTCTATTTTCAATGGCAAATTCATGATAGTATTAATAAATGCAAACAAGGAAAAGCCATCTAAATGTTCACCAAGAGAAGTTACAGATAACAGAGATAAGGACTGTTACATACAGTTCTGTAGTGAATGATCTAAGCTCTGAGATGTAGGTCAAACAAGAGGGTGCTGGAGAGGAGGGGCATGCTTACTAATGATAAAGATTTGACACAGCATAGTTGCCTATGTGTGTCCGTCTGTTCTGTAAATATAAATATATCCATGAATGAAATGGAGTATCAGATACATGTGTATATAAACCAAGTTTTTCAGCATATTCTTAATGCAGTTTTTGTGGTAAAATTATGGACCTCAACAGATATTCATGTCAGTTTATAATTGTGCATATATGTACATAAGGCCCTAAATTATGAAAATGTCTTAGGTAGAACTAAATATCTTAACGAATTGGATCGTGGGGCCTGGGGATTCAGGCCCATCATTTCAGAAGGCACCAAGGTCAACTGGCATAATGTCGTTCACAGAGATAATATTCGTCTTTGGTGAATAGGGACTGAAATTTTAAAAACCCATAAGTAGACATGTAAGGTGTCACTACTGGTCTCTGTCTGGAGGAAAGAACTGTGAGGGAAAACCAAAGGACACATGGAAACAATTAGTCCATTGGAAGAACAGACCAAGCAAAACTCAGTTTACACAACCAGCAGACCAGAGAACTAAGAGGGGTACCTAGTTATCACCACCAGGTGCTGCGAAAAGGCTAACACTGTGTGATCTAAGAATCCAAGGAACAAAATCCCAGTCAGGAAGAGCGAATGGCCTCTCAGCTTACATTCTGAATACTTAGTTTGCAGCAGGCTAAAGAGGTCAGCAGAAGCTCCAAATCCAATTGCACGTCCACACATGAATGAAGACTCCAGGGAATGCCCTGGACCACAGACAAGGAAGGTGAATATCCTTGCTATGTGATAGAGAACATTGGAAAGTCAGCTATGGCAGGGGCAGTTAGGTTAAACTATAACATCGTATTTGATTTATCTTCTAGACCCTTTATAGTTGTTTCAGGTTTTGATATGTTCCTGCTTCTTTTGGTTGGCTTTTCTCGGTTTTGTCACAGTTGTAGGTTTTTTGGTTGCTGTTTGCTCGCTTGCTTGTGTTCTGTATGCTTTTCTGTGTATGGAATCTGGACTAGGTAGATCTAGAGATACAGTAGCTGCATTAATGGTTGCCCAGGAGCATAGCAGGGAGGTCGGGGGTGGGGCATTGGAGAGCGCACAATGAATACAAGAGAGACAATGTTCTAAAATTGATTGCAGTGATGGCACCGCTCTTCTTAATATGATTCAGCTCTTCTTGAATGATTCAATCGTACGTTATGTGAACTATATGCTGATAGAGTTATTGGGAAAACCAAAGTCCTTGATAATGTGGAGTTCAACTTGACATTATAAGAGAAAGCGACTCGCAAGTTCATGACCAGAGATCTGAAACTGAGCTCACTGCTTGGCTCACATTTTAGTCAAATAATACACGGGTCTATAAAGAGGGACATTAACTCTATTGAGATAAACGGACCTTAGAACAATCCACCACATACAGTCAGCAGGCAGTATTTCCCCAACGACAAAGGCCAGAGTAGTTAAGAAAGAAGGAGGGATGGAAACAGGAAACCCAGGGGGGACATAGGTGAGGCATGTTTATCTAGGGGGCTGCAAAGCATGAGATGAAACCATGTGTACAAATTGATGAATGTAAAACTGATGATCTGCTCTATTAGCCTTCACCCAATTCACAAAAATACCCTCCCCTAAAAAAGGAAGAGAGAGGACTAGTAAAATAAATTACCCACTTCATTCACCTCCCCCTAAAGAGGCTAAATGAAAAGGCATTTGTTTATTTGCTTAATAGGAGACAGCTCCATATGGATATTTTTTTCCATATGGCTATTTTTGAGGTGAAGCCCAAGTTATAAATGGGTTGCATATTATCTTTTGCTCTCCATCCATGGTCACCTGCCTCTTTACATCAAGAGGCTGAACTTTACAGACTAGGTCAGCTGAATCCCTTTTGAGTAAGCTCTTAATTGATTCAGTCAATGATAGAAACCCAACAGTACATAAAAAAGAGTCAGAAGAGTGTGGTCGGGCTCTCTTCTCTTGGCTCCCACCATGAGAGAGTCTCTGGTGGAAGAGTCCTCACCTGAAAGTCACTGTTTCTCTTCTGTTGAAAGGTCTCTTCACCCATCTCCTCGCCTGTCTGAGTCCTTTTAAGCAGCTTTTATTTCCTGCTTCTTTTCTTTACTTCCTTCCATCTTCCCCCTGCCCCACTATCATGCTCACCCTCCATTGGGCTCTCAGGAGCTCCTCTCGGTTACATTGAACTTCATCAAACCCCAGCAGGTACATTACACGCCCTCCTCCCCATCAGTTTTAGATCTCTTGTTGCCGCTTTATTCCTGAGTTGGTTGGCTCCCCGCTCCCCCTCGCTGCCCCCTCTTCTACACTTGATAACTAGTTTGTTTAAATACTTCAAAGTAAAGGGCTGACAAATGAACCTCCGAAACTGGGCAGCTAGAGACCACTTTAATGTGACTCCTATCCAAACTCACTAATAGGTCAGTGACAATGAGTGAACTGGAGGAGGAGAGGTGTGTGTGTGTGCGTGTGTGTGTGTGTGTGTGTGTACTTATCTTCTCCATTTGACTTATTCCACTGAGGATATTTAGCTTTGGAAATCTGAATTTAATAGATTTTTTTTGACTCATGGGTTTGCTTCAATCACTGACTATGCATTGCTTTCAGCAAACTGAATAAACAAAAGTTTATATTCATCAAGTTGGGCGTTTAAGGGATTAAACAACCTAATTCTTTCAAAGGAATTAACCCAATGAAGTATTTTAAATCGAAACTTAACCGTGTCTTGAAACTAGTATTTTCTTTTTAATTTGATTTGCAAGGAAGGAAATTTTCCTACAGCCATCTACAAAATAAAAATGGTGGAAATGAAATGGGAAAGCAACTTTCTTTCTCTAGTGGCAGACAAAAGAACTAAGCTAGAGTTCCAATTATACCTTTGTCTATTGAACACTCCCTAGTTACAAGATTACCAGGAGGCCTGGTGGCAGAATAGATTACATGTTAGGCTACTAACTACAAGGTCAGCAGTTCAAATTCACCAATTGCTCCTCTGGAGAAAGGGAAGCACAGTCTCAGAAATTCACAGGGGCAGTTCTACCCCATCCTACCAGTCCAATCTAAGTTGGAATTGACTTGATGGCAATGAGTTAAGCCCCAGGACTGCTAACTAACTCCCAAACACACAACTTCTGTATGCTCACCTATTGCTAGGTTTCTCTTGGTTGATTGAGGAATGAAGTACAATTTGAGTTTCCAAAAACCGGCTGAATTTGTTTTGTTTTTGAGGGGTAAGGGAATACAAATTCCAGAGTCAAGGCATTTATTCAGAGATAGAAACCAGTATTTAAAAGAACTCTCACAGATGGGAATGATGAGATTGCTGCCAGAAATGTCGTTGGATCGCTCAATCACTTCCCTTCCTCTTTGATGGGGATTCTGTAGAGAAAACCCACTATTTTTCCAAGTGAGTTTTTTTAACGGTTACAAGAGGTGTCAGGCATTACAGTGAACTGAACACAGGCACACTCATGGAGCAGCACACCCACATGTGGTGGCCTGAGTAAAGAGAGGGGAAGGGAGGGAGGGAGAAAAAGAGCGGGTAGGGGGAGGGGGGGGAGAGAAAGCGAGAGAACAGAGGAGCAGCGGGAAAAAGGGCAAAATCCACTACTTTCTCAAAACTTGGGTGAAGTGAGCACATGCCACCATTAATGTGTGGCAATTTCCGTTTCTCATCGATAAAGCAGAGTTTGCACAATGCATTTTATCTGGCTAACCTGGGCTTTATGAACTGGGAGGCAATTCAAGAACAAGAGGCTGCAAAGATCTGGGGAGGAAGTCCGCTTGAAGTGCATGGCCTATCAATGCCAATAGGATCCTAGTTCAAGTGCGGGAACAGACAGTCCTGGGGTTTTCATGGACTTTTGAACTAATCACTTGAAGCTTCTGCTGGGAAGTCCTTTAATGTTGGTAGTTTACATAGAGTAAGAACAATGGAGAGAACAATTTCTTCTCAGTGGATAAGACTGGGATGGAATGCTATAGCAACAAGGACAACCACCCCAACTTTGTTGACAATAAAAGATGATTAGCTAAAAAAATAATAAAATTCAAAAAATGATTAACTGGCTGATGGAAATGGCCGAGAGAGGATGAGATCAGAGTACAGGCTGATGGAAGGCCACAGGCACCAAGAACTGGAGGGAGAACAGACAGAGGGCATCGTGTGACATCACCGGCCTAGAAAAAGATGTGTGACTTCCAGAAAAGTTAAATTCTAGTAAAACAATATGTGACTTACCAGAAAAGTTGGTCTAGATACACAAATAGGTAGCACTCAGCTATTCATATTAAATCTGGGGAGAGGGTGAAGAAGAGAAGACAGGAGTCCTGTCCTCCTGAGGATGCTTGTGCTTTTGTGGGTTAAGGTGAGGCGGAAAGAATGCAGGCACCATATGCCTTTCCAAAGAGAGATTTGGAATTAGAAAGTGGTTAACTCCACATCTCCCCAGATGGGCAACAAGATGCCCCGGGGAGCAGTGGAATCATCCAGGGGCCTCGTGAAAGCCAACACCAATGAGTTAACAGGGATTAGGAGTAAAAGTTCTTCATTGCCAGGAGCTGCTAAGTAAATTGTTGCTTGTTTGTTTGTTTTCTGAAAAGAGGGCTATCACCAAATATGTTTGGAAACCTAAGGTCTAAATGAAGATGTACTATTCTTTCATTTGGTTATGCTTTGGGGACTTAAACAATCATCTCAAAGTGCTGAGACATCTTAATGCAAAATGCCAAGCAACAAATCTGGTAAAAATATTATTTCAAGTGATGGTAACCTGAAAATCAAAACAGCAGGCACCTGAGATGTGCCATTTGCTTCAACGAAGCCTGCAATTTGGTCTTAAGCTCACCTTCCTGTGAGACCGAGCTTTTTCCTGATGATTTTCCCTGGGGAGCTTTCCTGATCACTCTGAAAATGAGCAGCCGTGTCCTGGGGTAGACACAGTGCCTCCAAAGGTTTGCATTGACCATTTCAGGAAATATGTGAAAACACTGGTCAGAGCAGAGGATTGCAGATTCACCTTTCTGGGAAGGGCCGGGAGCACTAGGGTACTGGTCAGGAGAGTGAACTCAAAGGGGTGACAGCACAAGGTCAGGATGCTCGTTTCTGATAGCGACAATGAGTCTGATGGTATGACAGCTGAGCACAGCCCATGCTCTAAACACCTTTCTTTTTAAATGGGAACCAAGGCTTAAAAGGAGGAGTTTCCACACAAAAAGCTGGATTGCCAATTTCACAAAGAACAAATGTGGGCTTGTGTTACCCTTTTACCCAGGAGACATTTAGAGTCAAAGAGGTACAGCCATTTCATCTCAGGACAACAAGAGACAGCTAATGACAAAGATGAAGACCACGTGGAAATGCTCTTCCTTCCATTGTGACATTTACAGTGAAGACAGACTCATTGGTCTGTAGGATCACAGAGGGATTTTATGGGCAGGAGGAGAAGTAAGTTTCTTAAGGCGAAAACATTGGTTCTTTATAACTGATTCTTATTTAGGAAAAAATTATGGATCTTAAAATTATATGACTTAAAATGAGGAGTTTCCACACAAAATACTGGACTGTCAACTTCACAAAGAACAAACGTGGGCATTTGTTCTTACATTTACCATTTTATATATGTGTGTGTGTATGGAAATGCACAGACACACACACACACACACACACACACAAGCTTAATCTGGTTAAGTCCAAATTAGGGCATCAAAGACAGTTCATGTGTTTGATTCCAGGCTTTGCCATATTTGAGTCATATGACTATGATCAATCCGCTAATCTTTTTGGAGCTTCCATTTCACGCTATGAACCTGTTAGAATTAAAAATGAGAAGCAAAGGTATGGGTGAAACATATGAAAACCTCCAGATTTTACAAATTTTCCAGTTGGGTAGATAGGTACCCTTCCAAGCAATGCTCTCTCACCAATGAACATTATAGGAAAGACATGAAAGAATAATTAGATTTGATCAATCTATTCCTACTCATCAAGAGGTACAGCAATTTGATGATTTCTTTAAAAAAATAAAAGAAACCTCATCAAATATGCATGGAGAGACCAACTGAAAAATACTACATTCGTGACTACAAAGCTTTCAAGGGTATAAATGGAACCACTCACTGTCACAAGAAAGTTCTCAAGGGTACTGAGGCTTCTTAAACAACCCTTAAAACATTCAAAGGATGATTCCTCTACAAAATATTGTTCATAGCCAGTTTAGGTCGGGCAAACAGGCAGTAACTTATGAAATAAGCTCCATTTTCAAATCTTGTGTGGACTCCTGCACAGCACTATCAGACAAGGGCTGTTCTACTTTGGCTCAGAGGCACCCTGTGTTACTTGACAACATGTGAGAGTCTGACAAGCAGGGTGGGGAGTCATTGAAGAGCCTTGTGACTGTGGAATTCTAGAGCACCGAACTAAAGTTATGTTTGGCTTTTTTTCCTTGAGAAACACACACCTTCCGATTCATAGCTGAATGAGAGAATTGGGGAATCTGAGCAATCATTCTATTAGATTTTTCAAAGTATAGCTAGTTAAGGAGAAGTGTTAGAGGCCCTTTAGATGGAAAGAAAACAGTCTCTTAATCTTGCCCCTCTTTGAGGTCATTTCCTCATGTAAAAACTTATTATCTCATACATTTTCTCAAATCAGAAACAAGTTGCTGAGTTGAGCCCAAGAACTCCTGGTGCCCCCCCGACTGTGTCACTGCAGAACTCTACTCCAGAAGGTGTCCCTCCCGGGGACTTTTTTGACATAGATGATCAGGCCTTTCTTCTTAGGGAGATTCCTTTGCCACTGAGCACTTAACCTTCAGCACCACCTAAGCACTTGGTACACTCGCACTGGATGTGAGCAGAATGAAGAATAGTAGCAGACAAGGCTCTGGGACACACAAAATGCCACGTGGGTGCTCATGGCCCATTACTGAACCACCCTGCCTGTTTTCTGAATAGACAGGGTAAATGTACTGATCTTTACATTTCCTTTCATGAAAAAAATTCAACTCCAACTCAAACAGGCAGGCTGGGTTAAATCTAGTCTAACGAGACCCTCTTCCATTTCTAAGAAAGAATGGCTGTAGAACCACCAAGAGTGATTTTATGCTGTGTTTTCCCTGCTGATTGAGAACTTTGGTTCCATGCTGCTTTTAGTACGTGCTCTTCTTCCTCCCCCAGGACGAGCTCCTGCACGTTCACCCACTCATTCTCAGACAAACTTCAACCTGGTCGCTGCAGCCGAGCAATCTTGCAGAAGCAAAGCTACAGAATGTCTTGTGTGTATCATGAGATCAGAAGGAAGGAAAATGATGGCAGGTGACAAAGAGCCACTTTCCGTACAACTGCTGTAGGCATTTCCTCTAATTTTATGGGGGATGTGGTGGAAATTCTGATTTGGAGCAAGAGACATTTACTGTAACAGTTAAAAACAGCAACCTTCAACTTTAGAAATGTCAGTGTTTACTCTAAATACATTCTCTGAGCTCAGCTTGAGTGATTAGTAATAATAAAAACAGAGGTGATTGTGTAAAAACATCCTATTGCTCGATCAATGCCTTGATTATGTCCAAGGAATGGTTATGTATGACTGGCTTTATCGCTACCATTTTAACAAAGAGGAAATTGCTTAAGTAACTTGCTGAGGTTGGCAGAGTAGCACTCCATCTCACTGCCCGATGAGCAGCCCCTGTCTTGGGAATGTGACATGTTAGGGGCACAATAACACTGGTTGAACGAATTACAAAAACAAAGTTCAAAGTAACTTCTTTTCTACCATGCCATTTAATCAGCATTCATTTGTGCCCCCCAAATGCAAATTTTAAAAAAGAAATATGGTCAGTTTTCAGGAAATGAAAGTGGAAACCACACCTAGTATAGTTTCAACATTGTCCTTTTACCCTGATCCACTTGTGAAAAAATTGGGGGGGAGGCGGGGGATTTTTATTTTGTTTTATTTTTATCGGGGGCTCATATAGCTCTTATAACAGTCCATATTATCAACTGTATCAAGAACATTTGCACACAGTAGCCATCATCATTTCCAAAGCAATTACTTTCTATTTGAACCCTTGGTATCAGCTCCTCTTTTTGGGGCTCCTGTCTGTACCAGTGTACATCTTCTGGTCTAGCAGGATTTGTAAGTTAGAACTAGGATCATGATAGTGCGTGGGGGGCGGGGGGCGGCGGTGCGGGGGAGTAGTGAAGAACTAGAGGAAAGTCGTATGTTTCATCATTGCTACATTGCACCCTGACTGGCTCCCTCCTCCCCTCAACCCTTCTGTAACGGGATGTCCAGTTGCCTACAGATTGCTTTGAGTCCTCAACCTATACCCCCCCTCATTCAAAATGACAAAGTTTTTGAATGCCTGATACCTGATCCCTTCAACACCTCATGATCACGCAGGCTGGTGTGCTTCTTCCATGTGGGCTTTGCTGTTCTTCAGCTAGCTGGCCGCTTGTTTATCTTCAAGCCTTTAAGACTCCAGCCACTATATCTTTTGATAGCCGGGCACCTGCCTGTCAGCTTTTGTCACCACATTTTATTATGCACCCACTTTGTCTTCAGCGATTGTGTCAGGAAGGTGATCATCATGGAATGCTAGTTTCATAGAACAAAACGCTCTTGCATTGAGGGAGTACTTGAGTGGAGGCCCAATGTCCATCTGCTACCTTAATACTACATATATATGTGTGTGTGTGTAATATATATACATACACATATATTTCCCTATCGTTATATAAATATACTACATATTTATATATGTATAAAGTATAAAAATATACTACATATGTACATGCCTGTTTTTATGCCTCTATAAATGTTCTCTGCTTCCTACTTCCTTCCTCTATTTCCTTTTACTTTCCTATTGTCTCACTATCAATGTTTAGCCTTCATTTGGGTATCAGAGATTCCTCTCAGTTACAATGCCCTTGATCTAACAGGCATCCTACACCCTCCTCACATTGATTGTAGATCACTGCTATTCCCTTGTTCCTGGATTTTTAACACCCACTGGACCCCCACCCCCCACTTCCCCCTCTCCCATGAGTCCCCATCTGTCAGCCCCATTGTTTTTTCCTCCAGATTGTTTATCTCACTTATCTTAGCTAGATAGAATGGCAGAGATAATAATATGCAAAACAAAACAACAATAAAGACCAATGACAAATAAAAGAAAGCCCTGTAAATAGTTCAAAGTCTGTTTGTTGAACTTTAGGAGACACTGTATCTTTTGATACAGTCTGGCACCATCAGCTATCTTCACCACATTTGCTTGGACATCCATTTTGTCTTCAGTACTGGGAGAGTATCACAGAATGACAGCTTGCTAGTACAAAGTCTTTTTGTGTAATGGGAGGACTTGATCAGAGGCCCAAAGTCCATCCACTACCTCATTTTATTACCATATAAATATACGTACAGAGGCCAATACCTCCATTTTTAGGAATCAATATATTTACATATGTACACACCTATGTTCACACCTATGTTCATACCTCTATCCATAGCTTTGATTCCTAGATCTTTCCTTTTTCCTTTTAGGCCTCTTCTGCCCCACAATCATGCACACCCTTCTTCTGCCTCTCAGTAATTTCTCTCAGCTTGAATGCTTCGTTCCAACACCACTAGGATCTCTATGTCCTCCTCACTGATTTTAATTTCCTAGTAGCTCCCCAGTCTATGGTGTTGTTTGCACACTGCTCCTTTTCTCCACCTCCTCCTTCCTCAAATCCCTCTGGAACTGTTGGTCCTGTTGCTTTCTCCTCCAGCTTGCTTCCTATACCTATCTTTATAGGGAGGGCAAACCAACAATGATGAAGACAAAACAAAACGCAAACCAAAGATTGAATAAGCAGGGGAAAAAATAACTAGGAAAAAAAAACAACAAACGAAAAAGCATACATAGTTCCAGGTCTGTCCGCTGACCTTTGTGACTATCTCCCCACCGGTACTGGGAACTGGCCCCTCCTAGCCTGAAGTCACCACAGCACTCACATGACCCTTGACAGGTTGGTGTCACAGCGGAAAAGATATGTTCAGATTCACTTTGGCTTCTAAAATAACACCACACACTTTGAAACACCACCCCCCCTTGTGTGTTTTTCAAGCAAAGGAAGTGAAATAAAAAAGCAACAAGTTTCAAGCATTGTGAAGGCTTCAGGGAAGGACAACAAAAGGCAGGAAATTTGAAACGAAATCTGAGAATCTGCCCTTGAACTCAGCAGTGTTGCTTGTTTTCTCACAGCGTGGTTGAATGAGACAGCTTTGGGTTGATCTTTGACTTTCCTGGGTCTTACTCACTGCTCTCACAACCTTAATGCTATTTGCAGTCAACAGTATAAAGGGCTTCAGTGGGGGTATGCTATGATCTTAGAGTATGATGATTCTCTCCTGTAAGTGGAAAATAGACCCCCCCCCCCCACACACACACCAGCCCTAATAATCTCACTAAGGCTGAGGAAGAGCAAGAAAAGCCTTTACACCATGACATTACTTGAGTATTAGAGAGCTATGGTACTCAGAAAGATGCTGATTGCCATTTTAGTATAGAACAGGAGACCCATACACAAAGTGCTTGAAGTTTAATCTTTAAATATCTACCCTAAGTATTGGAATACAGGGAGTCCTTTCCATCTTTGGAGGATGGCCACTTATGCATATTAGTACCAAGAACACGTCGGGTGCCTTCCAGTGGATTTTGGCTCACGATGACCAGATGAGACAAATAGAACATCCTCCAGTGTTTGCTAGGTTGAGATATTTACAGAAGCATATTCCAGATCTGGCTGAGGATCCAGTGGTTGGCTGGAATGGGCAATCTCTAGGTTAACCATTAAGCACTGAACTACTGCACTACCAAGGTTCCATGGCAAGGACAAATGTCTATTGAGTAACAGGCGTTGAAATACTTTGATACACCACTGACTAGGAAATCAAGTTGTAGTGTGTTCTACATCTTATATGCAATCCTGTCTACTATGCACCTAGCTTAAATGTGGGAAACTAACATTGGGGAAAATATGACCAGGACTCTATTCCCTAACTTCTAACAGGGAAAGACACCACTTTATTAAATTAGTGAAGTCCAAGTAGATTATCTTGCTTTAAGTATCATTCCCACAGATTCTCCCCTAACTATGCTGCCTTAAAGTGAGCACAGAGTTGATTCTACCTCCCTATAGAAGCAGGCATTCTTGTTATCTCCTCCCACCATGGCACCCAACCCCTTCATGTCATCCCCCAATGTAGGTACTGGATTTCCTCATCTGTGAGCTCAGGGACTTTACTGTGATTACCATCCTCCTTGTGACGTATGAAACTCCTGAATATGAAAGTCTTATGGCTACCTATAAATGTCCCAAGACAGTAAAGACTCCCTTTCTCCCACCTCCACGTGGACCACCAAGAGGGGCCGAGGTGAGCATGCTATCATAAAATGTGTCTGAGTGCTTTATTTTATCTTCTCTCCTATCGATCCTCTCCTCTATGACTTTACCATAATCTTTATAAATTATAGCTGTACAATTGTCCCTGCACATCCCTCAGTTGCTAGAGGCTGGTTTACTCTGACAATTAAGAACCTCCAACTTTTCCCCAAAATAATTCATTCATTAAAATCTGATTCGATTTTCCTAGTGCAAGATGAAGAACATCTCTCTTCTAAAAGCCATCCATGTGCTGCCCAGGGTGTTTCTGCTCACAGTGATGCCGCCACAGGGCAGAGTCCAGAGTCCACCGCCCTGTGGGATTCCCAAGGCTGTCAATCTTGACAGCAGATAGATATGCATCTTTCTCCTGGGTGCATATCACCAACCCTTCCTGTCAGCAGCCAGATGCTTAACCACTTCACTTCCAGGGCTTCTCAGAGTGAGGGCAGAGGCGTGTACAACACTGCGTGGCCCCAGAGGGGACTCAGGAAGTACATATTCAGGTGGAGGGCATTGAACTGTTCCTCCACTTGGCTGCTCACCCCCGGATATCTTAGGTAAAAAAAAGACACCTTACTGACATAGAGTCCATGGCGACCCTATCACACAAGTAGACCTGACCCTGTGGGTTTCTGAGACTAACTTCTTATGGGATTACTAAACCCTGTCTTTCCCCAGCGGAGCAACTGGTAGTTTTGAACTAATGACCCTGCAGTTAGCAGTCCAAATTTAAACCACTACTGCACTAGGGCTCATACTCTTGACTTGTCCTTAGATATTTGTATAATCTCCTTTGCTTCACCTGGGTCTTCTCTGCTGTTCTCCCAGGCCCCTGACACACGGCACTTGATATTCAATAAACATTTGTTGCTGATTGCCTTCCATTTCCTGAACTCCTCCAAAGCCAAGTTTCACAATCCATCCTTATGTTCCAAGAGCAACCGTTGGCTCTTCTGTGAAGGCCTCCTTACTTGTGAAAGGTCAGTGCAGAGCCACATTGCTGGACAAGCAAGAGGTATCGAATAAAGAGGACAAAAGAACAGAAGAACACGGCAAAGTCAGAAGGTGGCTCAGAATCAGCGAAGAGTTTTGAAAAGAAAGTTTCTAAACTCATGGTTAAGTTACTCAAAATTTGCAATAAAAATGAAATCAGCCCAATGTTTGTTGGTTGGTTTGTTGGTTTGTTTAAGGATGCCTTTCTGTAGAGGAACTTGGACCTGGAGGAGGACCTGGGATCAGAGAAGACCTCATTCTCAACACTGCTGAACCCAACCAGGACCTAGTCCAGAGCAGCGCGGTACAACACCGCAACCCCAAGTGACATGACTTGAAGTCTAAGTTTCAATTAAATAAACGCACATATTCAGTTCCCAGTCAAACCAGCCAAATTTCGAGGGAGTAATGGGCAGATGTGTGTGGTCCAGGCAGATAGAGATTTTCACTCCTGCTCCAAGTTGAACCAGATAAAGCTGACCTAAGGAAAACCGCGAGTTCTGGGTGTATCTGTTTCCCTCGAAATCTGAACAAGAAGGTCAAGAGAGAGCAGGGTAAAGCTGCATGGGAAATCCCACTGGGCAACGGGACTACAGTTTGTCCTCAAAGTTTCATCCCAAAACTTTCAGAAGGTGTCTTGTACTAAATGATTGGCTGTCTGCACTATCACTCCAGGGTCCTAAGAGTGTTAGAGACAAGAGCTAGTGTTTCATACCTAACCCTAAAGCCAGGAGTGGCAGCAGCAGGCAGTCCCAGAAGTAAGAGAACTGGGGCGGGGGGGGGGGGGGGGGGACCTCAAGTCAGGTGGCAGAGGCTCTTAACATGCAAATCCCTGAGCTGAAGGGAAAAGAGAAAAAGAAGGAAGGCTCATCAGACTCCTCAGGTATCCAGTACTTCTCAAGTCCTGTTTCAATGACGGAAACAAAATGCAGCTCTGGGGCACATGGCTAAGCTTCCAGACGGAGCCAAAAAAAAACGCCTAAAGCAAGGAAATAAACATTTTATAAAAATAGTGGCCTTTCTTCAGGGTTTTATGTAAAGTTTGAGTCCCAGTATGCAAAATGAGGGTGAGTTTCAAGAAGAAGCTAGAGAAGGATGACGAATTGGGGGGAGGGGTCATATCTCAGCCCCCTTGGGACAGCCTCTTCTCTGAGCTATTCCTGATGGCAGCACAACCCAATGGAAGGCATGGCTCCAAGGCACCTTCACTCCTCTGAGGAGGCCATCCTTCTCTAACTTCCCTCAACCTGGTGTTTCCAGGTGGCATCTGAAGGTTTTTATAAAGTCCCTACCACTCAATGAGAGGCGCCCCAAAGGCACGGTGTCTTATACGTTAGTCTGCAAACTGCAAGGTGCGCAGTTTGAAACCACCGGCAGCTCTGAGGGAGAAAGAGGAGGCTTTTTACTCCCATGAAGAGTTACCATCTCGGAAACCCCCAGAAGCTGTTCTCTTTCACCCTACCTACCATGTCACTGTGAGTCAAAAACGAGCAATGGCAGCGAGACCACTCAGTGACCTGAAGCAGTTTATTCTCACACCGGACAATACTGCTTGTACTGTTCTTTCACGATGAACACTAAAAAATACTGCCACCCATAAAAGGGGTCTAGCTGGATCCTCCCACTAGCAAATATCACAGTGTTTAGTTAAAACATAGTCCCATAAACATTAGCAATCATATATAAGCAGTACTATAAATGGGGAATACTGATATATAGGCAACTTCTACCTGCCCTTCAACATTAGGTAAATGTGTCCAACTTTGAAATCATTGGACACTCCCACACCCAAATCAAATCCACTGCTATCAAGTGGATTCAGACTCATACTGACATTATATAAGAGTCCCGAAAGCTTTGTAAATCCTTACAGTAGCAGATAGTTATCTCCCCTACCCTCACCCCCTACCTTTCCAGAGCAGTAACAACTGGGTTTAAACTTCTGAACCTGTGGCTACCAGTCCAGGCTGACCTGATCAT